>JAPTHA010000019.1:13225621-13239706 GCA_029814585.1 Gymnapogon annona | reverse complement strand
TGTGTGTGTGTGTGTGTGTGTGTGTGTGTGTGTGTGTGTGTGTGTGTGTGTGTGTGTGTGTGTGAGTGAGAGAGAGAGAGAGAGACAGATTATTGTCCCCTCCTCTTAGACACAGGTCCCAACATAGAAAAACTTCATATCCGACTTGGTAATAGCAAAATGCATCATAGACCCATGTCTTGATCAGAAGCAGAGTTGGTGAGATAATGTGAATACCATAATAATCTATTTTCTCTATTCAGTTTCAGTACTGCCAGCAAAAATCATACCAGGGATGATTATCCACTCCACAGTCTTGAACCATTTTCTTCTGGGTTTTAGTACCCATTCCTATTCACCTCTGGCCTTATTATTACAGCTGCAGATTGAGGTGGTGCTACATTTTCTGTGTATTGCATAACACTGCGTTGCAAACCAGGCGCCTTCTCCTAACTCACTGCTTCCTTCTCTATTTTTGTGACACCGATTCCCCCAGTGCTCGTTTGTTTACTTCTCCTTTCCCTTCAACCTCTGTCTTCATCTCGTCTTTAGGGTTGGTGAACTCTTGAGGCTGTAAGAGCCAACAAAATACAAAGTTGTCCCCACTGCGAAATTCAATTGCATTTAATCCATCCTAGTACACCCTGACAGAAGTGGCCACTGCAGCTCCTGGGAACCAACTCCAGATCTATGTCAGTGCCTTAGTCAAGGACACACGCAAACTCCTTACAGGCCCAGGTCCATTTGGGGCTTGATCTTAGAACCTTATTGGTGTAAAGTATGGGGTGTGTGATATGACAACATTAGAGTGTGTGATATGACAGAGTGTGAAGGATTAGAAGATATCAGTGACATGATAGAGACAGCGTGGAATAATCTACTCTGTAGTCAGAGTATTCAACGGCTCTGACGCACACACACAAACTCATCGCACATGCTTCTTAAAAAGAACTACCAACATATGGATTTGGTTTGACTTTCCCCCCCCAAAAAAGCGCAAACAAAGGTAATTCACTAAATTTGTACAGACACGGTTTGCACATCAGATGACAACACTACAAACCTGTTCACAATCACCTGACGTGATATCATAACTCACATAAATATATATACCACTTTTAAATGGCTTCTTATCTGTACGCATTAAGCAGTGACTTTTTACTCGGCAAAAGACATTCAAATTAGTTCAAAGATCAACGTAAATAATCATGATGAAATCGAGACGTGATATTTCTGCCATATCGCCCACCCCCACAAGGACACCATAACATTAACCACAGGAGCGTTTTACTTACGCTGAAGGATATAGCCAGAATTAAGGGATGCAAGTGCTTGAGCAGACAACATAAATGCACAGTCATGAGAACAACTGCAAAATCAATTTAATATTAGTTTGCAAATATAAACTAAAAAAGGGAGAATATACAAACTGAACATTATGGAAAAAATGGTCGTTTATTGTCTAAAGTTAGGGAAATGACAGGCCTCATTAAAATTCTCCTAGCACATCTTTGGTGACGCCGCAATTGTTTACAAGAAAAGCTACATTTGCTATTGCCACAGACATAAAATCATGTTTGTTTGTGCTTTGTACGGGGAAACAACGTACAGAAAGCTGCCAGAACTAAGGGAAATCTGAAAGAGGCCCATCTGCTGCAGGGTTGTTGTTGCATTCATTTGCACTTGGACATGAATGTATGATTCTTGTAAATTTCCAACCAGCAATCATTTTTCATATATTGGTACAGTATACATCCAAAACAATGGACAATGATGAAAAATTACTCCACATTTCTGCAGGCATAGATAGGGTCCTTCATGGAAAAATTATGTTCTAACACAACACTGGGTGAAGTTTGTCATTTGGAACTACTGTCGTGGCATTATGCTGATGTGACAGTGCAGTACATTTGTAATATTTACATATATTACTTTACTGCTGGAGAAAGGAGGCTACGGGACTCTTTTTTTCTGGGGAAACAAACACTTCTTTGTCTAAAGAGCAGACCGAGGATAATAATTTGATTATGTACTTGAAGTATCTATTTCATCAAGTATCACTTTTAACTTGATATTACCTTCTTTTTCAATCATTATGCAAATTGTACTCGCTGTGGCGACACCAGAAGGGAAAAAGCCCAAAGAACTCATCATTACTCTTAAAATACACTACAGCAAATTCAGTCTGGAAGATCCAGTGCCACCTCTGGCCCATTGTGAGTTTGAATAAACCCTGAAATGAAATGTATCCGTGTTTTCATTGGTTTACCATGCAGCAGAAAAGAGTTGAGAATCCACATATTTTCATATATCCCAGGGGTACAGTAGATGAGGGGTGGTGAGCCACACTAATATTTGGCCAACTGAATTATTTAAAGTTAAGTGTATTTAAATATAACTAAGCCTACCACCTGAGCTGCTCGTCTCAAATACAATTTCAAGATAAGTTTTTAAAAGGTGAAAACGGGGTTGAGACACCCTGGTATAGCAGAGAGGTTAGAGCCAGATCTGTTTTCCCCAAACGCAGCTAATCACAAATTAAAGAACATGTAAAACAAATAAATAAATACCTGCAAAAGGTGTTTGAGTTGTGTTTTATCAGGCTTTGCTTTCGCTCCCTTTTTCAAATGTGGTCTACAGAACTGATTTAAGGCGAGTTTCACATTTTTTAGGTTTAATATTGCAGACAAAGAAATTCCCAAGAGGCTACATTCAGATTACACACAAAGTCTCCGAAATGTACAAAGAACAATTTGTTTCCCAGCTTAAACCATGTGACCATTAAAACATAGTAGAACCGTATGAGCTATAGCTGACAGTCTTCAGTGGGTGCACTCCACCAATAATCCTTTTAAATGGATAGGGGTGGGATTTGTATGTTATACTGTATATGATACCATCCTGGCTGGATAGCTCAGTTGGTAAGACACCGGGCTGGTGCATAGGGGACCTGGGTTAGATTCCTGGGCTGAGGGTCCAGTAGGTTGTGTCAGGAAGGGCGTTTACACAGACTACTTCCAGCCTCCTAAGCGGTGCTGCGCTTATTTCAGATATACATTTTTTTTCTGCTGTGATGAGCCTCAATGCAGCACCCATTCATTTTATTAAAATGGAATTATTTCATCTAACAGTTTTAGTTTTTGTAAGACTGTGAATACAGTTCAGTACAATCCATCTCAGCCACAATCACAATAATAAGTAGACCACAACTTTTAACTTCACACCTTCCAGAGGACATAAAATACCCGCATGTGATAATTTCAAGGGAAAATAGACCACATGTTTTCCATCAACAAGAATACCGCACCATAAATATGGTTCATATCTCTAAGAGCATGCTAACACCACAAATCCATGATGAGATCGGTTTACTTTTAATATGGGCCACTCCAAAGCCTCATGAGAGTTCCACCAAAGAATAGATGTAATCCCGCGCTTCAGATAAACACGTCAAGTTGTGAGGCAAAGCTCAACCCAGACAATCCCTGATCGGAATGCAATACATGAGAGCACTGGAAAGATCCCGTGACATTTAGCAGCAAAATACCTCTCCACTTGTCCCCTCTTTGAACAAGTACACTAGCATGAAAGAAACCTTTCCCGGATGACAGGCATTTTGAGTGTGTGGTCATGTCTTTATCAGCAAAAGTGTAAAGAACTATTAACAGTCCGTTTATCTGTTGTTATACAAGCTCGGCTAAGCTACCTAGGAAGGAAAAAAAAAGGAGAAAAAAAACTGTAGACTCATTATTTTAAAAAGCAGAGCACATTGTACAGCTCTGCAAATGAACGGTATTGTAGTTTCAGCACGTCTAATTAAAAAGCTACAAGAGGATGCGATTTAATTAAATAAGCACGTGTTTTACATACATACTAGTGTGAACATACAGACCTACTTCTGTCTGGATCAGATGACCAATCAGGCTCTGCCAAGTCAGTCAGTCTGCTGAGTCTATTTATCTGGAAATGTTCTCAGCAATACAAGAATGTTATTCCGTTACTTCTGTGTCCTACAGGAGGATTTATATATCCAGAGCCTTATGATGATTTATATAGCGTTGTTACTTTGACCTCACTGCAAGGTGGTTCCAAGTTCAATTCCAATGTATAAACACATAAAAGTTTGCTTGTATCCCTATGCTGTCAAAAATGTGTATGGAACTCTCCAGTCAGTGCCATTGACTGGGGTACTGGCATTGATGTAGTCCCCACATACTTCCAGTGGCAAACAACTGCTCCTTGTGTGTATACGGTGAAAATCATGGTGTTAAAATCAGAAGTTGAATTTCCCCACTGGGGGGGGATGCTTGTACTTTACATTGAAAAAATAACATGCAGAGCTGGCAGTTAGATAACTTCAGCTGACAAAACTATGGGATCTTAATATTTCATATACTAGACCATAAAAAATTGTTTACTTTTCAGAACAATCAGACAGATTGTTTGATTAAATAAATATAGTCCTGTCAAAGCCTACTTACTCAGTTAGCATTCACTGTAAATGAACCAGCTCCAGAGTGTGTTACGTGAATTGTTTGGTGCATTAATGCAGCTAAGTGACTTTATTTAAGTCAGTGTTTAATAATCCTTTAATGTCGTGGTGCTTGGTCCACTTTTTGTAGGACGTTTGGCTGCTGCTGAATGCATAATCTGGTCCGGCTACTGAGATCCAATATCCAGTAAGTCTGATTTACATAAATGCTTCCCACCAATGGTATAAATAAACAAACACTAGAGTGTAAAACCACTTTTGGTTCATGATAAACTTCGGCTGCAGTTACTGAGCTCCCACAGTCTGGTGATTCATTAAAACACTTACGTCTTTACACAGTTAGATGGTGAGTATTCTGTATTTTATAAGAGCTGAGAAAATTGTAATTCAGGTTGTGGATTTAAAAATGGGTATATGATCCTTTAGTAACAAAGTTCCTGACATTTACTGCTCAACGATCAATTTAGAAATCACTACAAATGTCAGCAGTTAAACAGCTTTGGTCACTCTGTACTCGTTTTCCTACAGAAGATGGTCTAAAAATGAAAGAATAAAAAGAATACTGTATGTGGATAAAAATAACAACAATGCTACATTATTTTAAGATAATCTGTAGACATCCTGTCAAACAAAACCTGCGACAGGAAGTTTACTGTCCTGTCTCTATCTACTCCTTTAGTTAAGACTGTGACGTTTGGAATTGTATTTTGTTTCAGCGAGTGTGACAGCGACTCCCATATGCCCTGAAATCACAATCCTCATTGCTGTCTTTGAAATAGCATACTATGAAGTTGTCAACCATTATTAGATTTACAAAATGGCAAAAAAAAAACAAAAAAATTTGGAGCAGTAAAAAGCAGATCGATCAGCTGACATTTCTGTAAAATCATTAACTCTGAATGTGTTGCCAGCAGTTTTGCTGAACATCTACGTGAAGCGTGACAGGGTGTTCATTTGATCCAGTTCACTGTGCTTTCCACACTGAAATTGTAGAAAAGACAAATATATCCTGCCATCATGTGTTGTGACTTCTCAGTGTTCTTAAAGCTTAGATTTAGGTGGTTTTTGGTGTCACTAGACAAAAATGCCATAACTCTGCGAGTTGTAGAAAATGTGCCATGTGGTGCCGACTCGGGCTGCTAACAGGTGTTTTCAGAAAGGTAGTGAGTATACATGTGTTTTTGACAGCTGTAATTACAGATCACTGCACATACTCAGCCATTCATAATCCTACAGCTCTTGACACAGACCATGGCTACACTTTTCCATAGCAGTTGCTTAGATTTAGTCTTCTGATTCAGATCGAGGGTTGTCCAAGGCCCATTCTGTTACTGCAGACGTAACTTGCTTAGATTCTCAAAAAATTCCAGCAGCATTAGACAGTGTAAATTAACTGGTCTGTGGCTTGATATGATTTTGCATTTAAAGTACAAAACTGCCCCCTAATGCTGCCCTTTGAGCAAAAGTTTACTATTATTTTAGATTACATATAGTGATGGACAAAGGTGGGAAAAACACCAGGCTGTGGTGAGGACAGGTAAATACAAGTGTAAGAATAAACAACTATAACATGAGACATTTTCATATAATTGGTCATTTGCAGCAAAACTAACATCCTCTTCTAATTATAAACCTTGGATTTAGTTCATCTGCACACTACCACTACAGGGACACACAAATCACAAAGTGATTTGTAATTACTCTAAATACATTCTCTGTCTTTTACATTATGTCTTTCCCACGCTATCATGAGTCAATGAGCAAAGAGCGTTTTCCCACTACAGTTTACTAATAAATGAACCGACATCCACACTGCTGTGACTGACCCTGTAATTGTGGAGCTCATATTTTTAAAAAGCCTGGTGCAAATCGCCTCAAGTTACATTTACATATAGGTTTCATAACAGGAGGTGACAAACTAGTGCTGAAATTTACACCAACCAAGTACCACATGTTGGTACATTTTCTGCTTGGAGTGTAAATATTAGTGCCTAAATAATGCAATAAACTATATTGCTGAGAGTCACCAACAGGTTTTGATGTCACTCCTGGACTCTGTGCTTGACCCAAACATAATTGACAAAGAGTAGGGATTTTGGGCCCTGGGTCTAAAATATTAAACACCAGTATCAACAAGTAACAGAGAAATGGCACAAACAGTTTGTGTTTAATATTCACGCATAGCAGTTATTTTGCACATTTTAACGGTGTATTTTTGTATATGTTTTAGCAAATGTTTGTATGTTTGAGTGGATCATAAATAAAGCAAATAGAAACATTGCAATGGCAACATCTCCAGTTATTACAACATTCTGACTTTATTACGCAGCTCTACAATAAACACCACACACACACCCTTTTTCAGTCTAGTCAAAGTAAATGAGTCTTTTGTACTATAGCAAGAAACATGGGGATAGAACATCACATAAATGTATCTTTCTTTAATTTTTCCTGTGGAGAAATAAGACGACGACTCCCATTAGAACCAGCATCCTCCATTGTGAATCTGTTAGTCATCATTATTATTATTATTTTCTTTTAACAATGAATATAAATATGTACAAAACAGTTCATACTCAGCAATGAAAGCACAACTGGGAAGAACCATGTGGAATAATAAATCAAAACCTACACCACAGGAAATAACAGGTATTCCCCCCATTAACTAGTTTTGCATTGAGTCAGTCATAAAATATGGCGAATGTTATGAATGTCTAACAGCATCAAACTCTCAAATACCTAGAATTCATGTGGCACACTAAACAGGGATTTGGGGCTTTCCCAGGGGCTGAGACAGAAGCTGCAGGATACAAATAATCACACCCAGTTCTCTGCAGCGAAGGGAAGAGGGTCTGCAGGCCTGTGAACTTCAAAGCCTTGTGGGTAAAGGGGGGAGGGTAACTGAGCACAGACACATTCTTCACAACGTTGAACTTGACCCCTGGGGCTGCCGCACAAACCATGTGACCACTTATCTCAGTGTGTAGTATGTGTGCGTGTCTAAGCAATAAAATCTTCACAGCTTCTAAGAATATACAAAGACGTGTGTATTTCATGGACAAATTAACCAAACATATAGAGAATTATAGATTTTAGTCGTATCCTTTTTATTTCAAATACATCTCCTAAGATGAAAGTCTATCACATGCAGCATTGTTTACACATTGTTCTGCAGTTACTGCCAACAGTGTCAGTAGCTTTTAATTTTACATCAGTTCATTGCTAATGATTCCCTCAAAGTAGGACAAGGGGGTGTGAATTATGAATAGGAAATCTATTTTAGCAGAAACACTGTATACTTTGATATTAATTAATAGCGGGTAAAAAGATCAATTGCAAGCCAAACCCATTTCAAATAAACATTTTTTTTCATATTTATCAAAATAAAGGATGGAGCAGATCTTGAATGACTATCTAGACCAGCATAAAAAATAACTACAAAATAGGAATACTATGCATATTACACAAAATATAAAACAAGCCTAAAATATGACAAAATTAATTTGTTAATTAATTAATAAACACTATTTGTTTTTCTATTTTTTTTCTGATATTGCTTGTTTATATAACAAACCAAAACATCATTCTGGTCTTTTTCAGAAATATTGTTGTGAAGTTCAAATTTTGATAAATGTCATACACGGCTTTAATTGAAATTGTAGAAATTTTATAATAAAAACAAAATTGACACACAAAATGAGCAGTCAGGACCATGCATACCTCTGTTTTCACTAATGTCTTAAGTCATCAGTAAGAACAAGTTAATCAGTTGTGCTGTACAATGTATTTTGATGCAACTTGTCAACAAGACAACAAACCAATGCACCAACATTTATAAACACTGGTCCATTAAACCCTCAAAAAGTCCTCAAAAAGGTTCCCTCCTACCAGCAGGCAAAGGTGGAGTACACCCTGGATGCGTCTACTGTTACCGATTAGATTATCATTTGTTGGAGGAGAATTACATCATATAAAGAACATAGTTACAATCCAATATTTGTCTCAGTCCATAGTGTTATGACAGTCCTCTTTAAACTCCACCAGAACTGATGATATGTCTTAGATTTGCTTACGGTATAACTTCAAACTGTGGTTACGCAATTTTTCTGTCTTTGACAGAAATCTGAAATATTTCTAAGCAGGGTTTTCAGGTTAAACAGAGAGTGGTTTGTTGAACTGTGAACTCCCAGTCGTCATTAGAGCTGAGCTGTTTTTGAATCATTCACTTATTTCAATTTGACCTACAATTGGTATTAAAAACACACAAAATAGTGTGTTACTTGTGTTCACTGTGCATTACACTCTGTAGAGGCCAGGACCCACATGAGATATCACAAGGTCGACAGTGGCAGCAGTGCGACACAATAGAAGATTCATTTTCATTACACGGTGTCTGTAGTCGTTTATGATTCCAATATATAATCCAATTTAGAGTGCTTGTTGACAGACCTGGTACTTAGTCATGTTTGCAATGAACTGAATGGCAAGGAGAGGCAAAGTGTTCCACAGAAACCAAAAGACCTAAGGACGTTTACATTTTCCTTTACAATATGCTATACACAAGTGAGAAAACGTAATTCGTTACTTGTAGTTACACTTCTCAGTTTTTCAGTCATTTATGATTGCGTTATTTCTACAGGAATAGACATATGGAGACAATCTGAGCTACATCTCAGATATCATGGCTTCATAATGGTAACAAGTCACGTTACACAAACTCCTTCAGGTTAAAATACCCTAATCAAACCCTTTTCATGCTGAAGAAAACATAGTATCTGGCTTTAATAAATTCGCAAGCCTAGCAACATCTGTGCTGCAAGCAACCCTTGATGCAATGCTCTCTGTAAAATACACTGGCCCATTTACTTGGCCCATTTAAATGAAGGTGCACCCGGAAGAGGCAGAGAAACGTAGGAGAGAATAAGAGAAGCCAAACCAACAAAAAATTACAGTTACACTTGAAGTCCAAAGATCATGAGCACAAATATGATTTTTTTGTACAGGACTGCTGAAAGACTGGGATGATTTGTATGGTCGGTTCCAGTTGCTCTAGTAAACAGCATTGCTATAAACCGCTCTATAGGCTATATTGCAGATACTTTGGTCCTTCATGTGAGATATGCTACAGTAAAAACAGAGGTGAAGTGCTACATTACGCAAAGTACGCCATAACAACACTCACTCCCCATGATTCTGTGGAAATTCTCACACATTTTTCCAAGTAGAGGACTATTCAGTGGATAATGTCACACAAGAGAGTCAATAAAGTTCCAATGGGTCAGGTCAAGGGAACAACACCCACATCTATGAGAAAAATCTAAGTTTCTCTTAGTCTATTCTGCATGCACACATTTGTTCACCCAAGACTGATGTGTAATGAATGCTAGTAAAAAAGTATGACTTTCTATCCAAAAATATTGGTGCTTACATCAGGATGTGGTACTCTAAACCAATGTCAGTATGTCATATGCGGCTTAGTGGTTAATCACATGTCAGACCAGATTAAGGGCAACAATGCATCCGTCGATTCTCTGGGCAATGACCTGCTCCGTTCACACATGGGCTTAATTGGACATTACACAGATTTTCACCTGTCGGATTGATCAGGACTGTGAATCATTTAACATTTTCAATGCCAGTCCCTAGACCTTGGCCCAGTCATTTCTCAATTTTGATAGGAGACAATTACATTACATAGTACAACTGCACATTTCAATTGCATTTGTACTATGTACTCAAGACTCAAAATAGTTTTGTCACATAAAATAAGCATATTTATCTCAATACAAGGTTATCCGTTATCCGTTAACATTACAATAGTATACATTACAGGATAAGTACAATTAAATTTAAAATGCTACATCTGATCTGGAAACAGTTCTAAAACACACAAGACAAACATCATACTATTAAAATATCCATAAATGATTAACAATAATTTGGGAATTGCAAATAAATGGTGCCTATAACCTTTCAACAACATGTCGAAAACATAATGTGTGTCAGGACACATGAAACGTGTCAGGACACGTGAAAGAAAATTACAGCAAATGCACAAGGAATAAAAAAGGAAAAAACATGTGAATGTGATGTGAATAATAGATCCAATACCTGTCATGGCGAACAATTGGTTTTTGCCTAAAGGAAACCCAGGCAGACACGAGGACAATGTGCAAAACCACAGAGGCCCTGGCCGCTTAGTGGATTCAAATAGAACATTGTTCATGCAGCTCATAATATATGACCATGAAGGTGTTAGCACTGACATGAGTTCAAACATGGCAAAGCGTGCAGACACCTAATGTACTATAAACAGAGCTGTGTGTTCCTATTATGCGAGGATTAGGTTGTTCTTATAATCTTTGGACTACATCCAACCCTGCAGCCAAACACTAACCACTGAACCAGTATCTCATAATGAGATGTTCTTATGGAGAACGACGCCTGCCAATGATGACAAACTAATATCAGCATTCATATTCAAAGACAACAAGCGTAGAGGTTTTCAATTGCACCTCTCAGGTAAGTGCATCCTACATGTTCTCTGATTAGTGTTTAAGACAAAATCCTAAATGTTGACTAATTTCTCCACATCTTTGCGATGTGCATTTTTTTGGGGGGCAATTTCATCCTGCAGTTTGGTATATTTACAAAAATGGCAATAAATACAGACTTTACAAATAACCACTTGAAGTCACTTTAGGACATAATTAATAATGGAGGTTATAAATGCTACCACATCACTTGAGGTTTGCAAATTTCCCACTTTTCAGCTCAAGCATATAAACAAGGTAGGCGTGTTTCAATAAACCCTTTTACTTCAAATACTGTAGGGCAAGGAGCCAAAATGGATCTATGTCAACTCCAAAAACATGTCCACCTCATATCGGGCTGTTACCTAACCACGGAAGACATTTTCACCCACTGCACTCCTTTGTCCATTCTGCCTTTCCCTTCTGAATTCACAACACTGATGAGCACTGGTTACATAACTGTGCTACTCCACATCTCTTCCGCTGTGATTTAATAAGGCAGGCTAATCAATGTGTTCTGTGTGGATAACATGAATCAGCTGCCTGCTCTGTTACTAACCATTTTCTTGTGCTAAACATTTGCTGTGAAAAACACCAGCCATGACAAATAAATCAAGTATAAGCTAAAACTGTTTATATTACACCTGCAACTCACACTTTTTACCTCGTAATGTTTTCGCAAATGATCAATTACTCTATAGTTTTTTTAGCCCTATTATGTAAGTATGTCTCCACAGAGCTTAATTCTCAAGCTAGAAATGTAAAATAGATTAAAACAATAACTGCGAGTTTCATCAGATTCATCAGTATCGCAATGTGTTCCCGCATTTCTCTCGTGTTTGATAAATCACAGGCCTTGACTTTTTACCTTCTGCAACAGTTCAATCACTTCAGAGTCTAAGTGAATGTTCGTACCAATTCTGAAGATATTTCCTGAAAGCCTTCCTTAGATAATGCCATCATAAGATCAGATAGGCACCTCCATTCATTCACCAATCTACAAATTTAATTTATTTCTTTTACTGAGCAGTTTTGGTAATTTAGTTACCACACAGGCAGCATAAAAATGCTAGTTCTTGACATTAGACTAGTAAACACACTTCAGAAACTAACAGTTGAACAATGAAGAGCCCTTTTTCAACATCTATACCTGTATGAATTAAAACAGGTAAAACAACAAAGCACTGAAGCAGCTAGTGTTTTAGGCAACAGTGCCAACAAAATACATCATTAAATGTAGAGCAATTATCATATTTAGTGCAATATAAAATTTGGTCATTATAGATGGGATAATATTCAGTGTTTTACTGCTCTAATGGAGAATAATAAGTACTTTTAGGGTAGCAGTCATGATTCCTAAATCTCCCTACAGAGAAAACTTCTATTTTTACCTTGGATATTCTGCAGCTAAAGCTTTGTAGTACCATACACCTACGGAGCCAGTGAAGTCATCAATGTACAGAAAAGTTAGCTTTTATATTTATAGGTAAGTAAAACTATTTTGCATTGTGCTGACGGTCAACCTTTTCCTCAAACAGAATACAATGGTGTCCACACTACACTGTTATTGATATTGTTGTAGCTACATGCATCGGGCTATTTCAATCCCATCTTCTGAAGTTTTTTTTAGTTGCAGTAAGACAGCAGGGAGTCTAAGGCTTGTTGGTCATCCTGCAAACATCATCAGAGAGGAAGAAGCCCCCGTTGTTTCATATACAGCCAGGCCCCACCAATATCTTTCCAGTGTTGTACATGTAAAACAATGGCACAGCAAGTGCTGTAAAGTAAAAAGACAAATGGATCCCGTAATGATACTCTCCAGACACTGACTGCAGAAAAGAATTCCACTTTCAAGACTAATTACAGTCTCGCACATCAAAATAACATTATATGCACTTGTTGCTGATGGAGTCCATTTCAGAGTTGGAGAACACAGTATTTATGGTGTCATCAAGCAGGTAAAGCTAAGGCTTTCATCAACACAACACAACAACACATGTCTAAAGCTCCTTTCATAGAATTTAATTAGTTAGGGTTTGGATTAGGTGAATCGGAGATCTTCAAATTCAAATGATGCTGAATAACACACAAAGAAAAGGCCAGGTATAGGCCTGTTGCGATAATCGAGCTCGATAAGTTTGCCGGGCGCGCTAATTTTTTATTTACCAAAGTAGAGCTGAACGATCTATCGTTTTAGACCGAAAATCGCAATTTCTGACAACACGATTTTCGGATCGTCAAAGCCATCGGTTTTTCTTTCTTTTTGTAATTTCTCACGGTAGTCTATGGTGTAGACTACCCGTGGTCTACGGTAGTCCGCAGACCGGTCCCTCGTCCGGGATGCGCCGGTCCGTAACGCGCACCCGGACGCAGACCCGACTTCGGCACTCATTTGAGAGCTAGATCTGTATCAGCGACCAATCAAGAAGCTCTCTGCTGCGCGTGGACAGGTCACATGTTCTACACTCCCATCAGTGTCACTGCTCATTCAACTTAAGCGGGTCCGCGCATTCCGGACCCGGGGCCAGACGCCTCCCGGATGCAGACCTGGGGTTGAGCCATTGATCCACATGTTTAATGCCTGTAATTTTGTAGATGTGAATGGTAAAATAAGCAGTTGACTTAAAGAGGTTTGTATTTTTTATATTTTGGAGTTATTATGACTGTTGTTCCTCAGGCTCCAAATAACTATAACTAGAACGGTATAACTAGAACTGTATGACTATATAAGGGTTTACTACTATATAACTGATGATGTCTTACTGTATACCATGAGGGTATAGCTATGGAACTGTATGGCAGTGGAGCTGTGTATTACTATATAGCGGTGGGGGTATAACTATACAGCTGTATATTACTATATAACAATAAGGGTATAGCTATAGAAGTCTGACTATATATCTGTATGTTGCTGCGTATCTGACGTCTTTTTGTTGATCTTTACTGTTGCACTCAATCTGTTCTTTTCTTTTCTTTATTTGTATTTCTATATTGATATTATTGCGATTGACTCTTATTGTTCATCATATTTACAGTATCTCTGTGTGTGTGTCTTGTCTTATATGTGCTGATGGAACCGGA
>JAPTHA010000019.1:13178735-13189507 GCA_029814585.1 Gymnapogon annona | reverse complement strand
TCAGCTCCGAACAACGTATCACTGCCCTCGTTATCGTCATCAACTCCAGGACTTCAATCATGTTTACTGTATATATTAGTCAATGTTGTGCAAGAGTTTCAATTTTGTTGTACATCTGCTCTGCCCTTTTTTTTTTCTACTTTGTGCTGCTGCTTTATGACATTTCGTTGCTAGACCATTGGTCTGTGGAATGACAATAAAGGAAATCTGAATCCGAACATTTTATTTGTTCCATGGAATTTTTGTTCTTAAACATGCATTTTGAGATTTGGTTTCATGGTGCGTTACAAATGAAATCTATTGTTATTGTTATTGTTTAGTGGATCATCATGTATTGAACAGTAGACGTTTATGTGGGTCTTTATGGGTTAAATGAAAAAGGAAAGACAACAAATGTGCACCTGCTGTTGAAGCTGCCCTGGTTAAATGGATCGATAAAGTGCAGTATGTGATGTTCTGCTTTGGGAAAATGACGACAGTGAGCCTAGAAGTGGACAATTTAAGACTTAACAATGGCTTTTTCAGTGTCAACAACCACACGGGGACGAAGCTGCTGCTGCTGCTGCTCAGGGCTATTATTAGGATAATGTTGTCTTCATGTCTTGTTGTATGATGTAGGAGCAACTAAGAGGGACAAGTCTGTGCGACTTTGCACTATGAGTCGTAAATATGGTCATTTCTCAGTCACAACAAGATCCACATATAAGCTACCAAAATATATATTCATATTATTTTACATTATATTTATTATATTATAGAGGCAGGATAGCTCAGTTTGACCTGGGTTTGATTCCCGGGATGAGCGTCCAGTGACGGCCCTTGGGCAAGACCCTTCAGAAAGAAAGACTCCTCAACCCGATTTAGTGTTTGGTTTCATTTCAACCATGACGTTTTACACTTTGTGGTTTGACTAATTGTCAGCATGAAATAGAATTACACAGGTCGACAAATTTTAAAATAAATATTCTGCTTCGGTAATTAAACATGCTAAAAAATCTTACCAACTAGAATAAGATGAATTGAAGAAAAGACAAGTGGTGGTTATCTGATGTTTTCCATCTATATGATTAAGTTTTCTATTACACACACACACACACACACACACACACACACACACACACACACACACACACACATATATACAATAGATTTAGAAATTGTCCACTAAAGAGACCCTGTTAAATGAATAAACTGTAATGTGCAGACAGTGTTTTGAAGCAGATTCAACTCTGACACAAATATCCCCTTTAAGTAAAAGCCATTCACCTCAAATTAATTCTCTTGTTGTTTCTCATTTTGGCTCAATATCGTATCAACAATATTGTATATATCAACGACTGTATAGAAACTACAGCCAACCTGCATTTTTGACATGATTTGTCTTTATTAGTGACTCAAACATTTCTCTCTGTTTCTCCTGGATGTTTTTAAATATAGACGAGTGTTATTCATTACAGAGATCTGCAGGACATGATATCACCTGTGACATAAATTATGCTCACGTGTATTTGACAGTTTTTTTTAATAACTTTTTTTAAACAGTTTGTATATTACAGGACATAACAAAAGCAGTTTTGAACCCATTGCCATTCATATATTTTGATCAATTTCAGTAACTACATACATATCGGGAGAGAAAGTGTGTACCAATTAACAAAAAGATGAGGTTATCTTATAATAAATGCGAAATCAATGAAAATAAGAAAGTAAAAGCTACAGTTCAGACTTCCACAAAATCTGGTTGTAAAGGCTGAGTGTTACTTGATCCATTTGGTCCAAAGTTTCCATTAAATAAATATCAATATATCCACAGTTTTTATTTTTAGGTTCATACAATGACAGCGCCGAGCAAACAGTTCAATGTAAAAAAAAAAAAAAAAAAAAAAATCCACAAAGATGCGATCAAAAAAAAAGGTTTTCGTAGGTGACATTTGTTGGATCTTAAACCGAAGCATGACCTGTTCCTAACCCCGACCAAAGCTGCTGTGTTATCAAAGCGTCACATCTCCAGGAGGTGGGATGCAGACTCCAGTCTCAGGTGTCCTGGATTGTGTTTCTCCATCGTTCATGGACCAGACACATCTTCCTGAGAGCTCACCTTTCATTTAGTCTGGCAGATACGTCTGGCCATGTGCCTGTTCAAGCAGATATGGAGCCTGGAATGGGCTAAACCAATCACTGACGAGGATCTGATAAGAAGTGGATTTGAAAGTAAGTAATTGCTGCTGCTGATGTGTAATTTCTTCTGACTTTTCCATGTCAGGATTAAACAAACTGTCCAGTGCAGTTTATTTCCTTTTTGTTTTTTGTAATAATATTATGAAATAATATTATAATAAGTCGGCCTTTAGGTACAAACTTCTATCAAGAGAATTTAACCTCTTCCCTCATCTTTATGTTGACATTTCCCCCCAAATGGCATTCAGTGACACGCAATATTTACCTTTGTCAATTTTAAGATCGCTTGTACTGTCACTGCAAATGTCGGGTTCAATTTTGGCAGGTGACAGTGAACTGTGTTCGCTCTGCAGCACCGAGGGTCTCCTTTTTACTGCGTCTCCCAAACACCCGGTCCTTGGCGTCTGCCGTGACAGGCTGCTGTTTTCAGAAGTCAGGCAGAGAAGAGCTTAGCTATAAAGAGCTCTGAAGATCAAAGAGTTTACGCATACACGCCTCTGTGTCTCTGTGAGGACATTCACATGCTGCAATCCCCCCCCCGCCCTAGAGATACGCTCGCTTTTAACCAAGAATCTGCGTGTGCGCCATGGCTGCCTTGAACAGCCGGGGTCTCTTGGGAGTCTTCATCCTTCACATATGGAGACACCAGCACGACGATCCGTGGGATCACTGGTTCTAGATGTAGTTCTAGTACTAGATGTAGTTGTGGTTCTAGATAGTACTAATGCTGTTTTGTATTCGTGCATGTTGTATAGCATTTCTGAATTGACAGAGAATTATGGCCATAACAACATGTGTATAAGGTATATGATTATATTCTATATTCCAAAATGACTAATATTTCCCAAATTCCCTTTCTATCATCTTGCTGTTGTCATTAGTCGGTTCCTTTATGGAATTAGATTTGGCTCAAAACGTTCAAGCAAAACGTATTAAAAGTCAAACAAAAAAAAAAACGGATTTGAGAAAGAAATAGATTAAATCAATTTCTTTCTCTAATCCATTGTTTTTGTTTGACTTTTAATACGTTTTGCTTGAACGTTTTGAGCCAAATCTAATTCCATATTCCTTGACCAAACGACTATGCTGAAGTGCAGCTCTTTGAGGATTTCGTGTGAATAATACAAACACAGGCACATGGACACACAGGGACCACTTGGCCTTTAAAAGATAGAGTATTTATTCATATTTATTTATTTGAAAAGGAGAGTGCACATTAATTGACATTGTACAATATAAATGGGCCCGAATTAGCTAGGTTAGCTAGTTTTCTTCAGCAGAGCCTCTGGTGAGAGGTTAAAGCTGACCTAAAATGCACAAAGTTAAAATTACACGTACAAATTACAAATACTGAAAAATACGCACAATAAAAAAAAAAATTAAAAAAATTAAATTAAATTTTTAGCAGAATTAGCGGTGACAGGTCTGTGTCTCCACAATCCACTTTTTAATGTTCCTTTTAAAGAGACTGGATGGAGGGAGGCTAACGCTGCACCTTCACAAAGCACATGCTCAATTGTGCCGATGGACAAACCGGCTCAATGTATTAATACTGTGGAGGACATAGGGACTGCACAGAAATCCCGATCGTTTCCATAATAAATTCTTTTCACTGTTCCATGTGTACATACACTTTATACACAGCCTAGCTTTTCTCACATTTTTTTGGACATAAGCATGTATTCGTCTCTGACTAAATTAACACATTCCTCTACCCCTCTGGAGCAGCTATAATTGGCTCAAATTTTCCTTTTTTTTTTTTTTTTACTCTTTGCTTTTTAAATCCCCTAACCATGCTGTTGCATTCCAACAATACAACATGAGGGAGTGATATTAACCAAGCCCAACCAACCAAAGCTTGACAAAGCCCTACAGACCCTTGGCTTTACTACAGATTTTTGAGAAATAAAAGCTCATCATCTACTGGGCACTGAGGGGATTAAGATGCAATTCTGGATCTGTCTTTGAAGGTTAATGTTAAGGAGAGCTTTGGGGTGTTGTGCGGGTCTTGAATAGCACTGTCAGTAATGGAAGAAAACGGACTTAAGAAAGAGAAGAAGCAACAACAACAGAAAAAAAAATCTGTATTCGCTGGGTTTGAAATTGGATGTGAACACTATTTTGCTTGTGTCTTCCTTGTGTTATGTAACATCTATCTTCCCACACTTATTCGTTTACTGTAAGTTGGCACCAAAGGTCATTTTTAAAGCCGTGGTCGTTTTCGTGGTGAGGCTCTGTTGTGATTCACGACTTTAACTACAAAGAAACAACATTAAAGCATTAAGTGTGGCGTTCTGGGCTGATGTACTGGTTTTGTTTGAGTGTTCTCTGGCTGTGTTTGGGTCAGGATCTAGACCATCCACCCCGGGGGAAGATGAAGAGACATTTATTCTAAACCAGAGATGTCAAACTCGCTTCAGTCCAGGAGTCAGATCCAGGCCAATATGAGCGCTGCTCTCTATACACGAGCAGGGCTTGTAGGACTTAGGAGGTCAGAGGTCAATATGTGTGTCTCTGTGACTCATGCGGTTCACTTATTTGTGTGTTTGTTTTGTTTTCTGTGATTTGTCTGTTGTCTCTGATCCATGCCATTGTGAGTTGGGAATGTTGAAACTGTAATATTGTCTATTGAAAACAAATAATAATATGAGCTCGACTGGGCCTGACCAGTGAAATAACAACCATTAGCAAACTATCCTTTAATACAATGTGATGAACCTGAACCATCAACAATGCACTTGGCAGAAGGTATGTGAAACTCTATGGAATATCCATGGGGTCACATTTCTACTCTACCCTGAAGTCTGTCTACTACGAGGAAAGATCCCCTCTCCCGCAGCCGTTACAACTGAAATGGACTCTTTTTTGACTTTTGCTCACATTCATACACTGTCATAATGTTGCCCACTCGACATCCATTGCAGCCTGGTCGTCCTGGAAGGAAGATCCCCCCCCCACCTATGGCCCCTTCTCAAGGTTTCTATTTTCCTCCCGTTTGGGGTTTTTGAGTTTTTCCTTGCCCTGGTGGGGGGTTCAGACCAGGGGATGTCGTCATTTACTGTCATCTGTGGGCGTGTGAAGCCCTTTGAGAGCTTTTGTGTGACCAAGGGCTATATAAGCAAACTTGATTTGATTTGATTTAACTAAACTCAAACGGCCACAGTGTGCTAAGAAACTGACAGAAATTCTGCTGACAGCTGTCAAGAAATGTACTGATAGAAAATTCAAGATTCAAGAACTTTTGTTGTCATTACACAAATGACAGACATGGTGGAACGAAATTTGTTTCCCCGGTCCCAGTATAAGCCTAAAAAAAAAAAAAAAGATATAAAATATACAATCCAAATCTAAAATGGAAATCTAAAAATGTAGAATGCATTTGTTATTTACACAGAAGTATGGACATTAAAGTGACTAGTGAGACATCAGACCACACTCCCCTTCCAACCAAGATGTGGTTAGAAGTCAACAGTTGTGTGAAGCTGCAGAAAATAACCTACGGGATGTTTTCTAAGATAAGGATCCACTCTTAAACTACATGCAAAGTTTGCCGGTGCACCACATTGGTTCAGCTCTATATACCTGAGCAGGACTTGTAGGACTTAGGAGGTGTGAGATCAACATGTGTGTCTCTGCGAATCAGGCGGTTCTCTTATTTAAGGTTTTATTTTGTGTTGTTTTGTCTGTTGGCTCTGATCCTGCCATTGTGGGTCCAGAGTGTTGTCTTGTGGTGTACGAATGTAAATGTAATATTGTCTAATAAAAAAATCAAAATAAAAATTTGAAAAAAAAACAACAATATGGAATTCCCTAAGAAAACTAAGTGCAGTTTTATACATATATTTTATTTGATATATTTTATTGCATACAACTTACGGTTCACAGTCGTTCTACAAACCACAAAGCACATTTAGTATTTTGTTGATGAGTATTGTTGAAAATGTGTGTTCTTTGCTTCAGACCATGTTTCATTTGGTGCTAATAAATGACAAAGCGTTGAAAATCCTCATTACAAAATGCTACTCAAGCCTTTAAAAGAGAAGCAGCAGAAGTTGTCCAGGGAGTTTGTCAATATGAATGTTTTTGCAGAAGTACGTCCAATATAGTACAAATATATCCAATTTATTACATGATATGATGCAAGTACGATTATGTTTCACTATGTTTTTTTGATCACAGTCGAGGATTAATGTCCGGGACATGAGAGCTCCTTCAGGTACTTTACTTTATTGTCATCTTCAGGAGTGACATCCCATAATATTACAGATGAAGGCAGCCAAGAACTTGGGCAATGTGGTAAACCCATCAAACTCCAGCAGAGACTTTTTTAATATTCTGCCCGTGACCTTTTTTTTTGTTTCTCATTTGAAACTTAATGTCTTTTCTTGCGTCACGTGGATGGAAGTGCAGGGTGATTCTTATTTTACTGTCTCATTTCTCAAATGTAACGTCGTTTTGGTCTCAGTCATATTCTGTCATTATGAGTTATTGGCAGAGTAATTATTCATGAAAAAAAAAGGGTGAACCAATGAATGATTTATGACATGAAAGGCGGACCGCAGAGTGAAAAGACTGAATTAGACTGATATATGAATGTTACATAAAATAAAATACAAAAACTATATATTATGTATTACCCAGGTAAACTTGTAAATTGTTATAACTCATCAGGCAGAGTAATATTATGAGTATAATCAATATTAGTAATATTCGTAATATTTAAGTATGATCACATTTATGTCCACACCACAGAATACAACACTGTGGAGCAAACTTAATATATAACATTAAAAAATGTGTTATGGTGTTCACAGCAGATTCTCAGTGTCTCTAGAATGTCAACTTTATTTACAAAGAAGCATACAGTATATCCCTGTGTTCTCACAAGGCCCATCTCTCATTCATCATTATTCATGAAAACCATGTTAACAACATATATGTCCAAGTTCCTGCTTTTTTTTTTTTTGCTATATTATTTGGCCATGCTTGGACTACAATATATGAGTCTGATTTAGCTGATGTAGGCATTGGCATTTGTCTGCAACTACGTTTACGTTTCAACTGTTAGCGGTTAGCAGCTGTGAGCGCTATGCTAATGGTAGCTGTGGGCCTTTTCACTGCCGTTTTTCTCTCCGAAGGACGCATTCAGCCCCTCGTTATCGTTATCATCTCAGGGACTTCAATCATGTTTACTTTCTTTGTCTTTGTTGTCCACGTTGTGCAGGATTTCAGTTTGTTGTGTATCTGTTCTGCTCTGTTCTTTTTTCTACTCTTTGTATTAAGCTGCTGTTTTGAAATTCCCCCTCTGGGGACTAATAAAGGTATATTCAATTCAGTTCAATACAAAGGATATAACATTTAACCCTGCATTAAGACATAGTGGACAATGACTGTAAATATATCCATCTGAAACAACTGCACCAATGTGATATTTTTTTGCAACCTCCTTTTACTGTAGAGTATTTGAAATGAAAATCAACACATCAATCCAGTTCCACTGATTCATGCAGCGCGTCCCTCATTTATTCCACTGTAGAAGTGTTTGACTTGACTTGTCTGGTGATGGTACTTTGTTCTTTCAGCACCTCAGGGGATGGGCCTTTGACAGAACATGACGGTGTTCTTCGTCACTGGAGTCAGAATGGTGTAGGTGTCACTATGTCACTAATCTGGAATTTCCACAAGTAACACAAAAAAAGGTATATCTAATCAAATCTAATCTAAGCTTCAACTACTGCAAAATAAGTGTTTTTACCCTCAAATCCGTATCAGTGTTTTACGTGTCTTTGTGTAAAGACGTTGAATTTCGGATGGCTGGAAGCAGCATCAGCTGATACTGATCACTGATCATGAGGTCTGTCAGAAACCCTCTATTATTTAAAGATGGTATTTCTTGCTTGTGCTTATAAATTGAACTTTTCAATGGACACGACAAATAGATGAGAAGAATGGTGTGTGTGTGTGTGTGTGTGTGTGTGTGTGGGGGGGGGGGGTTGCAAGAAAATGATGTGCTATTTTAGTCAAAGAAGTTACATTCTAAAAACACAAATAACAACACTCCCACATTCACAAATCCAAGCCGGTTCATTTCTGCTGCGTGAATCTAGAGTTGCTCTCTGCTCAAGAAGTCTCAGACAGAACTGCACAGTTCATCAGAAGAGTAGAAAATGAAGAGACTGGACACAGTTTGTTTTTGGATAGTGTTCCAGCCATGCGTGCTGCAAAATGCTGATATTATTACTGACTAGAGTTACAAATTCACCGCCTGAAGGTTGATGCCTAGAAACGACCCAAACAGAGCAAAAGCAGAAGCACATTTGTAAAAATCCAGACAGAGGATAGAGTGTCAGCAGGTAAATAACATATCATGTACTGATGGAGTTCCACAGATGATGACTGGGATCTATATACAGCTCTGGAAAAAATTAAGAGACCACTACGTTTTTTTTGTGCGTGCCTGAAATCAGCATCTCTACATGTATGACAGCCATACCATTGCGGCGTCTGTTGAATTCATTTGTTTTAAAATGAATAAGATCTTGTTTTCTTCACATTATTTGAGGTCTGAAAACATTCCATCTTTTTTTTTTTTTTTGCTATTTTGACCGTCTGCCATTGTCTGCAAATGGTGGTTTGTAGGGAAAAGCCGAAAGAAAAAGAAGTGTCATTTTCTGCAAATAAATGCTCTGTTTGACAATATTTTGCATTTGGAATGTGGGAGAAATGTGTCTGTAGTCTATTGAATGAAACAAAAATAATAATAATAATAAACTTTATTTGTATAGCACTTTTCATACAAGAATAGTAGCCCAAAATGCTTCACATCCGTTAAAAATGTAAATTACATAATGAGATAACACGCTAATTATAGGAGTTCAAGAAATAAAATGTAAGTTCAACAGAATTGCCTAAACAGGGGTGAAAGATACAGAAATAAAGAGTACAATTATACAAGAAACAAAATTACATTTAAACAAAATTGCATAAAATAGGTGAACGAGATGCAACAACAGGTACATGCAAACACGAAATGATACATTTCGTGAAATGGTATAAATAAAGACAGTGTGCATTCCGGTTTAATGTTTGTCCCCCCGTTTTTAAAATATTTATCTTCCTTCAAACGCCAATGAAAACAACAATGTTTTTAACTTGATTTTAAATATATTCAGTCAGGTGGCTTCTCTGATGCTCACTGTACCCAAACACATACCTATAAGTAATAAAATCAGAGAAACTGATCATTTTGCAGTAGCCTCTTCATTTTTTCCAGAGCTGTATACAGTATCTGTTGCATACTCTGCCATCGAAAAATATGATTCATTTCTTACCCTTTTCCAAACTCATTACAGTGAATTACCAAGCACTCATTTCGCTCTTCATCTGTCATATTGAATGAATGACATTAAAAGAACCTTTGACTGTTCATAATAATGCTGTATAATAAGAGATGAAAATGCACAGCAACTACTTTTCAAGCATCTGGTTAAGATTCATGGCGTTGGAACGTTAAGCTTGCTTTCCTCAAAAGGAATTTCCTTGAAATAAACCTTGAATATTATAAATTCTATGTGTTTTTCAGACATCTGGTGAAGTCTAAAAACTAACAGTGCTCATCTGGCCTTCATAATTATATATTTTTTTTGTTTAATCTGCCACTGGAAAGGATTATTGCTTAGTGTTGGACATTCCAGGTTTTGCTGTAAGCTGCTATTTATACACCAATCTCATTTAGTCTTTATAATCTAATCTAAAATACACATTTATATATACTACATATGTCTGGTGCTGACAGACTGACACTGCCTTGGTTTTCCAGATCCATCAGGTGCTGATCAGACTCACGCTTGTGTTTTAATGTCCTGTGTTTGTACAAATGGAAGCCCATTATTGTGTGTACGTGTAGTAATATAGGCTGCCTGGAAACAGCTGAACCAATAACAGACATATCCTGAGTTTCCTTGGCAACACTATAGCAACCTTTGCTGTGAATGAAGCTGCTATTTCTCAGAGAATCAAAAGGATGAAAAATGTGCACACAGTGCGTGTCAAAACATTTCACCTTCATCTGCTCTGAGTTGGCCTTTAAAAATGGTTACAGCGCTTATTCCTGGAACACACTTTGAAAAAATAATGGCTAAATGACGTTTCTACTGTACATCTAAAAAAAAAAAAAATCTACTACTGCTCACGTTGCTTTGCATGCAGCAGACAACACGTGTGTTTTATTTCATACATCTCTCATGCGCTTTCATTATCAAATTGATCAAATAAGTCTGTTGACGATTTTCGTTTCGCTGTAGAAATCCAGAGCTGAAGTACGGCGTTAACAGATTTCAGTTGGACGCGACTACGAGCAGTTACAGTATATTCTCAGTTGCTGAAAGGAAGCTTTAGCAGGATAAAATAATTGTATGTGTCTAAGAAAGAAAGAGAGAGAGAGAGAGAGAGAGAGAGAGGGGTGGGGGATGGGGATGTGGAGGACGGCCAAATCGGCACGGTCTAATTTCAGTCCCAGTCGACCCTGAGGCGCCCTAATGAAGAGAGAGCTAATAATCGGCTGCTCAACGGGAAGACAAGAAGTGGACATATAT
>JAPTHA010000019.1:13077509-13091442 GCA_029814585.1 Gymnapogon annona | reverse complement strand
ATAGATAGATAGATAGATAGATAGATAGATAGATAGATAGATAGATAGATAGATAGATAGATAGATAGATAGATTTAATAGTCCCACTAGGGGAAATTTCAGATACAGCAGCAGAATACAAAGAGTAGAAAAACAGAGAGCTGAATTGAATGTATCCATTTAACCAAATCTACACTGTTTTGGAAATATATCTTCAATCAATAGACCACAAAATACTTTATTTTTAAAAAGTCAAACAGCATTATTAGGCCAGATTCCATGTGAATTAAACTAATCATCATACATATTAATAATTGACTTATTAACCCTAATAAACCACAGGCACCATGACACTACAGATCGAAAAAAAAAAAAAGACTTTTCATCGATCTGATCCATTTATTTTATTTGACCTGAAAAACCTGAATTGATGACTAAATGAATGCATCGTCTATATCAGTGGTTCAACTTCCAGAACATGGGTTTCCCTGTTTGTTGTTGCGTAAACAGTACCTGAAATAACCCAGTATTGTTTTCCCTCCACAGCCACATCTTTAACCTTTGTGGACAGCTGCGACTTTGAGGAGGAGAGTATCTGTGGGATGATCCCGGGCCCTGGAAGTCCGAAGTGGGAACGGCTAAGTTTTGTAAAAGGAGGACCTCAGACGGACTTCACCAACATGGGACAATGCAAAGGTGACTGTTAACATTTTTAGAACGCATATGTTTAAGGTCCAAACAGTAATAAGACCCCATTCTAAACTTTCACTGAGGTGAGTTTGCGCAGCTGGTAAATCAGTTGGTAAATGGATAGCTCAGTTGGTAAATCACTGGGCTGGTGCATAGGTGACCCGGGTTCGATTCCCAGGATCCAGTGGGTCCTTGGGTAAGACCCTCCACGCTGCTGCCTACAACTGTAGCCTCAATGTCTCATTGTGCCGGTCCCAAGCCCGGATAAATACAAGGGTTGTGTCAGGAAGGGCATCCGATGTAAAAACTCCTGCTAAATCAAATATGCTAATTGGATTTGCTGTGGTGACCCCAGAAGGGAAAAAGCCGAAAGAACTCATCATAAATTTTCACTCAGATATATCAACACATATCAACTCCACAAGAACCTAAACATTTTTTCTGACACATTTGTCTTTGATTTCACAAATGCATTCCAAATACAGGCATTACTTTTCACCTCAATGGTGAAAAGTGATGCCTGACCATTGGTTTCCATCTAATTACCCACAAGCCCATTCCAGTGGAATTGTTATATCTAACTAGGGTGCAGCCATTTATAATGATACTAATTACATGTTTTGTTTGTGGTTCTATGCATCACACTCCCAAATGTGAAGAAACTTAAAGTAGTTCTCAAGTTACTGCAAGTTTGGCTGAAATGACTTTTATTTTATATGATAGATTTTTGATGCAATGGCATTCTATTAAAAAAGGACACAATTTGCAACTTCTGTGCGACATTATCTTATAAGTCTCAACAACATACGCTGCTGAGGCATCAATCGAAGCGACTGCGTTTTGAACACCGATAAGCTTTTGTTTTCTATTCTCTCTCAGGGAAAGGTTACTTCATGCACTTGAACACAGCCGCCGCTAAACGTGGAGACCAAGCATTAATGAAGAGTCGTATACTTTACCCCAAACCTGGAGCCCAGTGTCTGCAGTTCTTCTTGTACAACACAGGAGCAACTGATGACGCTCTCTATATTTGGGTGCAAGAATATGACAAAAGTAACCCCAACGGTAAACTGGAATTCTTCGAGAAGATATCGGGTAAGAAAAACAAGTCCCTTTGTGTAGAATTTAAGGGTGCATGGCCTAGTGATGGTAATGGTACCATTGGCATATATAACCCACCATGAATGGCAAAAGACAGCAAACAGTACTGTAAAAAACATACGACGAGTACTGTATAAAAGACACTAACAGTATTGTATATAATCACAATAGTTAATTGGTTCTACATAGAGGCTTTAAAGTTAGTGTTGACAGATACTGTTTAAATATTTTTTTGTTGTGCGTACTGTTTAGTCATAAGATGCCACTGTTTTAGTGCTATTTTAACGTTTTATATTGACATTTACGTCTTATTCTATTCTTTTCTATTTTATTCTATTCTATAAATCCCACTCACTGACCATGATGACTTATTCTTTCTTCACTCTCTCATCTTCACAGGGGGCAGCACAGGCTCCTGGGAGCTGCATAATGTTAATATTAATGTGACAAAGAAGGCACGTGTGATTTTTCAGGGGGTGAGAGGGAAAAGTCCCTCAGCGGGGGGGTTCTCCTTGGACGACATCAACCTGTCGTCGACAAAGTGCCCTCAGTATGTCTGGCCTGTCCGCAACATCACCAAACTGTTGGCAACAAACCCGGTGGGAAGTATTGTGCAGAGCCCCCGCTTTCTGTCTCCTACAGGTTACTCCTTCCAGGTAATTACAGAATATTATATGAAAATCATAGCACCATAGATGGCTATATTTAGACTCAACATACACTGCATTTCTAATCCCCATAACGGCTCAGTAAACTCTCCTGCATGACCACAACATATATCCCATAATACACCGTTACCAATAAAGTTGGAATAAAATAGAAAGTGTTACTATGACTGATCAAAAGTGAATTATTCAGACGTTATAGGCAACAGTGGATACAATAATATTCTGCCCTGAGTTTGTGTGATATGTGTAAGTTCATGTTTACACACTGTAGAGAGGTCAGTTTCCTAAGCAAATGATAATTACCTCGAAAACAACAAGTCTATCATTGTCACTGAGTCATACATTTGTGTTTTTCTTTTTGAATCCATCCGAGTTACATGGCTCTGTACACGTGATGCACTGCATTTTGACTCAACGCTGATTAATTAAAAAAATATATACCTCCCACTGCTGTAATTTATGGCCGGAGTTGAAAATTGAACTCTCTGAAATAAAAAAAAAAACATCTATGATTGTACAGTACAGTTATAAGACAGTCCAAATAAAGGAGAATAAATCAGATCATAACTATTAGGGAAACAAATCTAATGTGTTTTTTGTTGTTGTTGTTTTATATAGCAGAGACTGATTGTTCTCGCCTGGATTTTGTCGTTACTTTCAGACTGTTTCAACTCATTTAATGCCATTTATTTTTGTCATATTTCGTACAACCACAGCATGGCGCCAGAGTAAGACATTTATAAATCCTAAGTGTAGTGCACATTAAGTCTTGCAGTGGCACAATGCACACAGTCTGGACCGGTGGTTCTCAATTGGTCCGGCTTCAGGACCCACCGTCAACCATTAATGACAAACGGCGACCCAAATAAAATAAACATGTCAACTTTTCAAATTGATTTAACGTAACATTCACTTACACTTCAGAAAGTGTACTTTTAAAGCTTAATCAGAAACTTGTTCTGACAAAAATAAAAAATTAAATAATGACAACCAACAGTGCGCTATGGAATAAATTTTGTGTCTTTTTTTTTAATCCACAAATTCAAATTAAACAAAAAGTGCAATCCAAAAAAGATTCAGGTATAAACAAAATTAACCTTTTGTTCCCATTACCTTATTAGTTAGTAAATACTAAAAAAACATTGTGCTTTTAATGGAATAAATTCAGTTTCTTCAGCCTTTGATCCCCAAACTCAAAATAAATATACATTTTAGAAAAATCCTCTTTAAAAGAAAAGCATAGATTATGATTTTTTTTCTACATTATTTATTGCCACAGCAAAGGCCTGCGACCCACTGAAAATGGTTCCATGACCCGATCCACCAGTTGAGAATCACTGGTGTAGACCTTGCAAAACTGGATGTACAACTGCCAGTCACACGCCACTGTAACAAATGTACAAGTAATGACAAAGCTGGTGGTTTTGTATTTGTTTTAACTTGACTTAGATAAGTGTGGATGTAAATGCACAACGTGATGCTGCCGGGCACATGGGCGTTTACTTTCACCTGACCTCCGGACCCAACGATGCGAAACTCAAGTGGCCGTGTCCATGGCACCAGGTGACCATGATTCTAATGGACCAGCAGTCTGACATCAGAGAGCAAATGAACTTCCACTATATGATCACCACGGACCCCAACCAGAAGACGGCTCAGGGTACGTGTCGAATCATCTTTCCCACACCGATCAACGATCATCAACGTCTTCAGTTATTTATGGTGTCTGATTTGCTTATTTCAGGTAAGAAATTCTTATGGGATAATCCTCGCAAGGTGGGCTCCAAAGTGACCGCCCCTGATGGCACCTCCTACTACCGAGGTCCAGGTTGGGGAACAAGAGCCTTCATTTCTCACGCCAGCCTGAAAAGCAGGAACTTCATCAAAGGGGACGACGCCTTCTTCCTCTTCAGTCTCGAAGGTATGGAGTCACAATGACCACCAAGTAAAATGCTAAAACCTGAGGCTCCTCCTGACACATCCACGTTACTACTTGTTATCCTTGTCCTCAGATATATCCGGCCTCCTGCCCCCCCAGCCTCTTCCCCAGTCTGGAGTTCATGCTGACGTCAAAGCTACAGACCAAGAGTTTGCTCCACACGACTCCACTAAAAGCTCCACACTGGCTATTGTTTCTATGGCGTCCATAGCTGCAGCTATGTTGGTGATATCTGTGATGGTTTTAGGAAACATGAGGATGATGAAACAACTCAATAGTGAGAAGGAACCGATAATAGCAGACAAAGCCGAGTTCATGACAGCGTGAGTAAAGAAATTAGAATCAGCTCTAATTCACGTCATTGCAGTTTTATATCAGAAATATATTTCTGATATAAAATTATTTCTGATATTTCTCCTTTGCTAATAAATAGAAAGAAAACAGTCTCACACTCAGTAAATAAAGTAGATGCACTGAGTTTCTTTGCTGTAGAAATGTCCATGTTTGAAAAGCATGTACTATACTTTGTTTCATATGTATTTTCTTTCTTTCAACTTAAACAGTTCAATGAGTTGTTCAGAGGAAGTTCTATCTGTTTGGTTATACGCGCTATCGTGTTCACTATGTGGAAAAAAGACATATTGAATTGCCTTTCACCATTGATGAAAATGATTGTGTTTTATCACTTTTCTTTTGCTTGCTTGATTATAAGATGAATATCTGTTGCCATTTTTTTTTATTGCTGGATGAATAACACAAATTGTTGAAATAGTGGTATGACAGTTCTATAAAAGGTACAACATAATATTGAAGATATTGAAAAATAACAATAAATTCATCTTCCAAATATTTTTTCCCTTCATTAATTTTCTGGTTACAGTGTGAAACATCAGCAGTTATGATGTATTGCTTTGTCTGAAAGCAATACATCCTTTTGATACAAAATACAACAGGTCAATGAAATACACATGATTACAAATATTCTAACAATACTATAATATTAATTCAGTAATAATGCTACACTATTTATACCGCTACTCATAATAATAATAAACTTTATTTGTATAGCACCTTTCATACAAGAATTGTAGCCCAAATTTCTTCACATCACTTAAAAAGATTATATGTAGATGTAGATTGCATAATAAGATTGCACACTAATTCTAAAAGTACGAGAAATACAATGGAATTTCAACAGAATTGCATAAACAGGGGTGAAAGAGTACAGAAATAAAGAGTGCAATTATACAAGAAACAAAATGAGATTTCAAAGAAATGACATAAAATAGGTGGACAAGATGCAATAACAGGTACATGCATACATTCAGGCAAAATATCATATTGCATTTATGTTTTCCTGAAAAGAAAAAAAAAGAGCAAAAAAGGAAAAGAAAGAGAAAAAAAGAAAAAAAAGGCTGGAACTTGATATGAAATGTGTGGAAATTGTAAAGTGTAAAATATGTGGGGTTTTTTTTGTTTCTTTTTTTAATTTCTTTTTTTTTGCCTTTGCCTTTGGCTGAAATAAAAACTTATCAATCAATCAATCAATCAATACACAAAATGATAAAGTTTAAATAAAATAGCATAAAGACTGTGCATTGTGTTTTTTTTTATCTTTAACTTCCTTCAAACGCCAATGAAAACAGAAATGTTTTTAATTTGATTTTAAATATATTCATTGAGGCGGCTTTTCTGATAAGAATGAACACAAGAACAAGTCGAAGTAGAAGAAGCGTAAAAGAAGAGTAGAATTGAAGAGTAGAAAAAAAGTAGTAGAAGAAGAAACACTCCTTGCCGGCAGGGGCAGTCAAAACAAATGATGTTCCAAAGCAAAACAGGGAGGAAGAAAAATATCAACAACCCGAGTTACAACTCAGGCAAACTTCTCTGGGGCTGCAACCAATACAATTTATAAGCTATTTATATCCAACAAAATGCCTTAGTACCACTCGGTACGTAATGGGGGTGGTATTTTACAGTGCGTTGCTGAATCGGGGTGTTTTTTTTCCACTTCGTGGCTACTTCAGCCGTTTAGAGTAGCCGAGTTAGCTAACTTTCTGTTAGCTAGTTAGCATGAACTCGATTCGACAACCTCACTAAACAAACCGCCGAGGAATATGTCAAAATACTGCTCAGCGTCCAGTTTAACGATGCTGTAGGTGTAGCCGGACTACCCGGTGGTTACCTTTGACGCATTTGTAGTGTTGTGTGCCGCTGATACAGCACGGTTCGCTTGCAATGCTCCTGCAGCTGCTTCCACCTGTCAACTAGCTGCCTCATCTCTTCCTGTCTGCCGACGTCCGGCTCCCCGATGGCACACTGCAGCTCCGCGGAGGCGAGTGCGAAGGTACCGACGCCGCGTCCGGACAGCAGCGCGGCCATGATACCGTCGCAGGGTACCGTTGACCAGAGTATGAAGCCGGTATTGTTCGAGATCTTCGGCGAGATATGGACCGTCCAGTCGCGTCTCGGCCAGGGAGTCTCGGCCTCGGTGTACCGGGTCAACTCCGGTAGAGCCTCCACGGCCGCGGTGAAGGAGTTCCAGGCCGACACTCAGGGAGGAGATTACGGGTATCACAAGGAGAGGTCCGTGCTGGAGGACATCCAGGGACATAAAAACATCGGTAAAAGAAAATAACGTTTTTACCCGTCGATGCATAAATACACAAAATAAAGCCAAACTTCCTCTAAATAAACGATCCTACCATAACCCTCAGCTGTCTAGTGGGTTAAAGAAAACTATTGGATATGTCACCATGGAAATCAATGTCTATATCATAAAACTTAATAAAGCAGTCGCTACAATAGTCTCATATTTATATTTTGCAAAGTGTGCCGTTTCACTGTGAAAACTAAAACGTATTGATAAAGGGCCATGATGAAATTGTTGTACGTTCTATAATTTCCTTTTTTTTGGGTTGATTTCTTTCTTTCAGTATGTTGTCTTTTCTTTTTGCCTTTTGTTCAGACATCTTTTATTCCTATATCTATATGAAATAAAGTATATCATTATCGAAGCTGACGATTCATAAACCAATGAGCAGTACTCTAAGACTACTGCCCAGTTCCTAAATGGCTACTTTTATACAAACACATAAAAATATTGCTTTATTCCCGAAATGTGACAGTTTTGCTCTCTTGGTGTTCCCAAACTATTAATCCTCAACATGGACAATGGGAATAGAGCATATATATATATGTATATATATACTTTTTTTCCCTATTGTTGCCATTACTCATTCATTTCTGGGATCTGTGAAGTTCCATATAAAAAGGTCTTCCACTTTTGATTTCTTTTTTCAGTCACTCTGTATGGGGTGTTCACCAACCACAGTTGTATGGGTGTTGCCACTCGCTGTCTTCTGTTGGAGCTGTTGGATGTGAGTGTGTCTGAGCTGTTGGTGAGAGGCAGCAGTGGTACTCAGGGCGGGAGGTGAGTGAGCCTCTTAGATGCTATTCGTGAAAGTGTGTCCAGAATGGAGAGGTCTACTACAATATGTGCATATGCTCAAGGTGACTGTTTGTGGTGCGTTGTGGTCTGATTCAGAATTTTTTTTCCCATGTATATATTTTAACTTACATTCAAGATTTAACCATCACTCAATTATAGGCTGTGCAAGAGTACCAGTAAAATTGTGTTTTAAACATGAAATGAAAGCATGTACCAGGTTTTAGCTGCTCAGCTGAGCTTTAGTATTTTCACACAGCAGGGAAATGGGATCTGATCACATGTTTAGATGTTCAGTGGTGTGGCGTGAAGACAAGGCAATTGGAACAGCGCACTTGAGATCAGGTCACTCAGGACACATGCTAATGTCAGGTCTGACTAAATAAGATCCAGCGTGTGGTTTTGGATGCTGCTGTATATACATATTTTAATTTGACCTATTTGCACAAATAAGAATTGAATATGATAGGATTTTCATAATTAGGTACTCGAATTATATTTGACTGAAAACGTAACTGCATCAAGGAGAATTCAGAAACTTCAGATGAGTACTGTCCAGTGAAAACAAGCATGTAAAGCTGTAGTAAATACTGCATAAGTGTTCAATTATTAAGATGCTGTTAAAATGTGTTGAAAGGTTATTATAGATTATAACTGTATTGTTAGACTGAGGAGACAGTCAGTGTTAAGGAGTCATGACTGAACAGTGCAGTGTCCCCTGTTTAACCCCATCATGTCTTTTGTCAGACCTCAGCAGGGCCACTCCATGTGGCTTGTTCAACACTGTGCCAGAGACATCCTGGAGGCTCTCGCCTTCCTTCACAAAGAAGGGTACGTCCATGCTGACCTTAAGCCACGCAACATCCTTTGGAGTGCTGACGACGAGTGCTTCAAGCTCATCGATTTTGGCCTCAGCTTCAAAGAGGGAAACCAGGTGATTGTCTAGAATTAGCTGTGGCTTGCACTGGCTGTTCAAGGTTCTAGCCTTGTTGGAATGTAATCTGATGTAGTTCCACTTACAAGCTACAACTTCAGTCTTATACATAACTCTTAGCAGGTGTTAAGTCTTACCTAAAATAGCAGCTGGCATGGTACATAGTTTAGAGAGGTGAGGAGGAGAACGTATACTATTTTATGGCAGTAATACTTGTGCTTTCGCTATCAAACAGTGGACATTCAAAGGATCAGTGGTATCATTAATTGCTGACAGTAGACTTGGCCAGATCCCATTACCACCTGCTAACACCAGAGTATCATTACACTGTTGTGAGGCTGCAAAGGTGGTAACTTGACTAAATTAGACATTAGATACTCATGGAACAGTGTTGACAAGCAAATAAGAGCCGGCGTTGTAATTAACAGCGACAAATTTACATCAACTTGTCAGTGGGCTGTTTGTTATAATGGTGCAATCTCAGCAAGTCGCCATTGTATGTTTTCTGTAAGTAGCTGTTAACAAACATCGTTTGAGAATAACAGGTGTTGACAAAATAAGTGGTGAATTCTTTGTCTCCAGGACTTTGCTAAGAAAAATGCACTTTTTGGCAGCAGAAAGTTTTGTGAGTTATATTTATAGAGTTATAGGAGCAAACCTTAACTATATAGCTCTCTCCTTCCAGCCTTAATGATACTATCATAATGTAATGTAAAATTCTTGTATACGCTTAGGCTACTTGAATTATATCATACCGAAAGGCAATTATGGGATTTTAACTTAGTAATTCCAAAATGATGTGAATCACGGCAGCTTTAAACTAGACCTTACGCTGGTGCAACAGACCACAAGTCACTGTTATTCGATCTACAGCTGCCTTTATTAATTCCTGTCTTTTTCCACCCTCCTCCAGGACGTGAAATATATTCAGACAGATGGGTATCGCGCACCAGAGGCTGAGCTACAGAACAGCCTCGCACAGGCCGGGGTGGAAGTGGAAGGGGACTCAGGATGCACAGCTGCCGTGGACCTGTGGAGCCTGGGCATCATCCTGCTGGAGATGTTCTCAGGAATCAAACTCAAAGACACAATCCGCTCACAGGAGTGGAAGGTATGTTAAAGGTGCACTTTAGAAAATACTGCAGGGTCTGCTGAAAATAAAAGGGATGATTGAATCCACCAACTAAATGGGTTTTACTGGTGAATCAGTGTTGTAAAAGATGACTGTGTTTCTACAGTAACTACAGTACCTATGAACGTCCAAATGGGTCATATCTGATGACCATGAAAAGATGACACACCACATTTAAATCCACGTCATTGTTTGATAGCTGGACTAGCGTGGTGCCTGAACATAAGCTCTAAAGTAATGTTTTGTCAGTGATTACTGAAAATGTAAAAATGGATTAATCAAATGTGTTTGAATCATCTCTTCGTCTTCTCTTTTAGGATAACAGCGCTGCCATTATAGACCATATCTTTGCCAGTAACAGTCTGGTCTGCCCTGCCATCCCTGTCTATCACCTCAGAGACCTTATCAAAAGGTAAAATGGTAATAGTGTCATGGTTTTTACAAGAGATTCAGTGATCTTGTCTGGTGTAAGAACATTTGATTTCATCCTTGATGTATGGCTGCTGGACTGTTCTTTGCGTTGGCAGCATGCTTCTCAACAACCCAAAGCAAAGATGCACAGCCGGAACTGCCCTGCTGAGTCCATTCTTCAGCATTCCCTTTGGTAAGTGTCAGCGTTTTAGATGTCTACCCACAACAAAGCATCTCTCAGAGCCATATTAAGTTCTGTTGGTGCGTTTCTCCCAGCTCCTCATATTGAAGACCTGGTTCTGCTGCCCTCTCCTGTCCTGCGGCTGCTCAACCTGATTGATGACAGTCATTTGCACAATGAAGACGAGTACGAAGGTACAGCGATTACTTGATCCATTCTGCTAAAATTCATTGCACCCCACATTCTCTCCGAATGAATTAGTGTTGTATCCGTGTTATGGCAGACATCCTGGAGGACATGAAAGAGGAGTGCCAGAAGTATGGCTCTGTGGTTTCCCTGCTCATACCTAAGGAGAACCCAGGCAAAGGACAGGTCAGACTGCTGGTGCACTACTAAACATGAAACAAAACTATTTGGTCGTGTTCAATATTCTAAACAGCGCTTGTACTGCACTTACGTCTCACTGGGGAGGAGCCCACCAAGCTTTATGAAGAAAATTACACATGTATTTGCTACAAAGACTATAAAATTTCCAAAATAACAAAAAGCGAGTAGCACATTACATTACAGCTCAACAAAAACATGAAAATGTCAAAATACTAATAGACTTCTTACCTGTAAAACACTCACTATGAATCAGCACCAGATAATCTATATATAGATCTAATTTCATGGTGATGTTAGATTTAATTCGCAGAACAAGACAAATCAGGTTCTGCTTCTTTGTCACATCACAGTACAGTTTAATAACAGACAATTATAAAAAAAAAAAACACAGACTTGACAGCGATGAGTAAATGTTCTGCACCACAATGTTCGCTCGACGCTCCGGAAGGCCTTCTAGTTTTGTCTTCCTAATACTTGTTTGGCAAGCTAAGGCGAGCATTAAAAGTAGAAAATGTATTTGTCATTGTACATTTTCTATGATTGGGATAAAAGAAAAATACTTCAACATCCTGAATGTGCCTTTTAATATTTTCATTTTGTTGCACATTAGTATTAGCTGCCAGATTTGGCATCGGTACCGTCATCCCTCATAAGACTATTAATACATTTTTAATCTTGAAAATTCTTATAAGCACTTCATGAGAAATTATTCTGTTTGTGCATCAATTATCACCAAGCAGTGAGGTGGTGTGACAAAGGAGAACCTACAGTACGTGTGTTTGGCGTGGGTCTTCTCATGTGCATTTAAAGGTTTAAGGCATGATATTTAATGACCTGTACTGCTTCAGTTGCAGTTTCCAACTGACTGGATATTTCCAGCTTTACCTATGATTGGAAAGAATGTTTACACTTGATACCAAATTCTATAAATTGTTAAAAATTAGAGGAAGTCTGCTTTGAGCTGCTGCAGAACATGGTGATTCATGTGTTGTGTAGTCTGAGAGTGACTATAATCCAAATATACACATAAGCAACCCATTCTAAAGCCCACCAGCTTTACTTTGAGTCATTTTTACATCAATTAAAAGCAAATTCTTAATATTTTTCATCCAATTCATCTAATTCTAATTCTGCCAATGCATTCTGTTGGATCTCGAACATTTAACAGTACACCCGCTGTTACTGTGTTCTTGCTCAGCTGTAATGTGAAGTCCTAAAATGGGAAACTAGGACTAACACTTCATGTCTTCTTGTGTGTCCTCCAGGTGTTTGTGGAATACGCCAACTCCAGCGACTCCAAAGAGGCTCAGAGGCTGCTAACGGGCCGCACTTTCGATGGGAAGTTTGTGGTAGCCACCTTCTATCCTCTCAGCGCTTACAAAAGAGGTTATCTGTACCAGACTGTACAGTAAGGTCCTCGTCATGAAAAATTCGGCATGAAAAAAAAAAATCAAACAAAAGCAGCGTAGGGCATTGCAGGGAAGAAGTATTCCTTTCCATTAAAATAATGACACAAAATACAGTCATAAGTAGTCGACCTCCAGTTAAACTTCTATATGAGTCTACTTAATGTTCTGCATGTTATCCATGTGGTTTTCTAGGGCAAGTCTGTGAATCATGCAGGGTGTAAATTGAACGAAACTGTGAGGAGCGTATTCCCAACGTCTGTTTGTGACACTTCCACTTTGACTGCTAGTCTTAAAATCCTCACAGCCACAGGTTTGAAACTGACCTGGGGACAGCAGCTCCTGTCTAAACTTCCATGTCACTCGTATAGTTGTAGAGTTTAGCACACCAGTGAATGTAAAATGGAAGAGAAATGAGGGTTGCAAGAACAAAAACATATAAACAAATGTAGATCTGAAGAGATCAGATCATTCATAAGATGAAGTTTGCAAACACTCACTTTTGATTCCATCCAAATAGTAGCCTTTCTAAGACTATTTTACAGTCCAAAGTACTTTTTTTTTTCAGCGCGGGTGCAACGAGGAACCTGTAGCAGGGTAAATCCTGATGACAAAAACACCTTCGATATTCATCCACAGATAATCCTGAGATGTCCCGTGGAGAAAGCCAGTGTTCAACACTGTTAAGTGAATAACAACAATGATTTTGACTATCTATTTATATTCGCATTACATATTCTTTTATGTAGAGGAAACCATGTGGTACAAGGGCATGTACAGGTATTTGCTGGCTCCTCAGACAGTCTTCAGGGAGAAATGTGGCCTGTGTGATATTCACTCATTCACTCTTTACCAGCTTCTGAGCAAAGCATAGTGCTCCTAATGTCCTTTTCCTGTAGCCTTATGCCTTGTCCTTTTTTTTTTTCTTTTTTTTTTTTTTTACAAAAGCCTGAACACTCATTGATATCATGATGTCACTATGTCGCTATTTATGAGTGAACATTTAGGGCGCATCAACGTGTCATTGCACAGTAAAAACGACAGAAAACAGGTAGAGAATGTATATGTTGTCCTTAAAAAGAACAATAGAACAAAAAGATGAGCACTTGTCACACAGATTTGGCTGAAGTTTGTCAGCATTTAATGACAAAAAGTAGTCAAGCGGAGTATGAATAACATGAATATGAATGAATGAACATGAATATGTCACTAATGGTATCAACAAGAGTCTAAAGCTGATGCCTGATGCTTCTGCCTCCTGTTTCAATATGTACATCACTCACAGGAAAATGGTGCGTTCTTATGAAAAGACTGCAGCACCTAAACCATTAAACTGTTGAGGCATATTGTTTACATTATTATTCCAGAGCTTTTAGTGTATGTCTGCAGCTTACAGTGCAAATATGTATTCAGACGTTTACCTTAAAGCTGCAGCGCTTGATAATGTTTTGGCATCACTGTCTAGAATTTTGTCATGACAGTGACACTCTACATAAAGTCAAATTTCCCCGAGTGGGACTAATAAAGGAATCTAATCTAACAAATAAGTCTATTGAGTTGATCAGAGATGAGAAGGCAGCACAAGGGAGGTGTGCATTGTCATATTAGGGCAGATTTTTTCCTGATTTGGCTCTTGGAAATGTAAAATATTAGTAGA
>JAPTHA010000019.1:12996564-13008506 GCA_029814585.1 Gymnapogon annona | reverse complement strand
GGGATGAGAAGGCCGCGCCTTGGCTGACAAACATTTGGAATATAATGGAAATGATTGCGCCAAATGATCAGCCATAGTCTCGCTCGGATTTTTAATACATAAATTCATGGCAGCCATCATTCCTAATCGGGACTCTCTCTGGCATGTTGTCACACACGCGGCCGACCGTATTCCTCTAGTGTGATTCTGTTCATTTAGTCTGATAAACATCTCGGCGGTCTCAGAGTCCATTACTTGCAATTTACTTCTCCCCTCGGCATGTGGACACTGGCAATTGTCATTGAAGTTACCTCACACGCTCGCTCATTTCCAGGCCACGGGCTCCGCACGTTATCAGAAAAGGAAAGTTGAATTAAAGCGACCGGGCTAAGTAATCACTGGAGTGATACCGTAATTAGTGCATCAGCGTAAACATACTTTAAAGGTGGTTATGCTTTGAGATTATTTGTGTCGCATTAGCCAATAACCCCCCCCGCGCCTGCACAAACACCTCCCCAAAACTAATCACAGACACCAGCAGGTTAGCGGCTCACATTTCTTTCTTTCCTTTTTTTTTTTGGTCCTTTATACAGTAGTAGCGCTCGGACCCCAGTGATTATCAATCAACGCTGTATGCTAATTTGTCTGCTAGCACACGCTCTAATCATGTCTTTTCGCAAGCAATGAAACGTTCTCCTTCAATTTCCAGCCTTTCTTTATCTCAACTTGTGCAGCTAAAACAATGAGGTACAGCCCACATCCCACCCCACCCCACTCACACACACAACTCCTCCCACCCTTTTTTTTTTTCCCAGTAGGGCCTCTTAAAAATGTGACTTGTTTTTCGACTATATTTGCATGTCAGTGTCTGAGGAGAAAATCAATGATGCTAATTAGTGTTCCAAAGGCAGACTTTGCTGTGTGCTGATTACTCTGAACTGAGTGCCAAGGGATTAGGGTGGACTTGCCTCACAGACTCGAGAGGCATAGGAGCTATTAATTAGAGAGCGGTTGAATGTGTGTCTATGTAAGTCTGTGTGCACATGTGGCTCTGTGAGAATGTACCATGTACCAGTAGTTTTTTTTTTTTTTTCCCTTTTTGGTTTTTTTCCCCGCTTTTGTTTTGAAAGACTGCGCCCCAATAAACAGAAAAGCTGCCGAGCTTCGACTCACGAATGTTGGTCCTCCTGTAACGTTGATGCATCGCTAACATTTACCTGCCAAGAACAAGCGGGGGTCAATCGGGGAGGCCTTCTGAAATACAGCCCAGGAGGAGAGGCGTGTTTTCATATGTGATTATCGCTTTGACCTCTCACCCCGAGCGGGGCCATTTGTAATACAAACAAAAGGAGGCACCCTGCAGATTCTGTGGCGCTTCCCTGAGCACCTCTCACCAGTAAAGAGGGGAAAGCTCTCGACTCCTCTCAAAGCACCTTGCCACTTCGGAGGTCACATGTTTCCCATTGAGAACAGTTTACTTCCATCGAGACATATTTCCGTAAGCCTTTGATTCAAACCAGAGACAAAAGAGGGTCTCTCTCTTTCTCTTGTGTGTTCAGTTTTCAAAGCCCTCCATCCTGAAATGATCTGAACAGGCAGGAATTTTTTGCCGCTTTTTTTTTTTTCCTTCTTTCCCCCAGATTGGTACTTCTGTAGCTTTTTGCAAAAAAAGGTGCATTGAAGGTTATTTTACACTTCATTATTGCTAATGGAAACAGAAATCATGACATGTGGGACGGTGCGAGGTTGAGAAGGAGAGGAGGCATGTTCACTTTCCAGAGTGGGCAGAGTTTACATATTTATTCTCACTTCTTCCGTAACCCACCCGCTTTCAAACAAGGCTTGGGTTTTTCTCTCTCTGCTTCGGCCGACCATCTGTCTGTCCGTTTGAATGTAGACGAGTACTTATCATTTGGAGGTTTGACAAATTTGATGTCGTTCCAGATGTGTTGTGAAGGGATTTGCGCTTCATTCGCAGCCTTGGTTTCATTCTCCGCAGTTTCTCAGGTCGTTGGCGTTCAACTCGTGCCGATGTGTTTACAGCGCAGCAGTGTACTCACACACCTCACCGCGGTGTTTAAATCCAGTGTTAAACTGAACATGTGAAACCAGGGGCGGTTATTTTTGGTCAGTTTGCGCATCTGCAAAAACTAACTCTTTTGCGCAGACGGCATTAGTTTAAACTTAACAGCACCTCTGGCCACAACTCAAACTCAAGATTATTCAGAACTGCTTCACTTTTAACTGTACTCTCTCTCTCTCTCATCCTTAATGACATTGTTGATGAAGCGTAAAGAGTTAAGAAGCGACTTTGTAACCTTAACTCCGAGTATAACCCTGTGAAATGCATGCAAATATTCCTGACCCCCCCCCCCCCACACACACACACACACACACACACACATTTTCCTTATGCATTTAAAAGTCCGTTCAGTGCAAAAAAGAAAAAAAACTAAATTGTAGTGCGTCAATACTTATTCAAATTGCACACTGCCTGGAAAAACATTCCATGTCTGGTGTAAAGTGAAGATGGAATTGAGTTTGTGAAATGTATGAGCTTGCAGAATGTAAATGAAATAGTTGATAGAAAAAAAAGGGAGAAGGAAAAAAAAACTTTGCCTGAGCCAAAAATTGCATTTGTTTTTCTCTTCACTTGTGATGGGTTATTGAGAAACCTGGCATGCAGCAATAGATTATGATTTTCCCGTGCATACGACAAACATGTTTCTGCTAGACACCGAAAGTAAGTAAAGTGTTTTGCATGAGATTATAAATATTTTTAGGACCGAGAACAATTCTTGCTATTCGGGTCACTAAACAGATGAGAAAAGTCTATCTGATCAACCTCGCAAACATATATTTAGGCTGAGGTTGCTTCTGTCATGCATCAACGTGATGTAAGTGCTCTGACAGATACTGCTGAGCTGCTCTTTGGCTTCTAGTCTGTGGTTTGGAGATTTTCATAAGGAGATAAAGCTGCTTTTTGATGTCTCAGTGCAGCTCCCTCCCACAGTGAGGTGATGGAGCTGCAGGGATTCAACTCCACTAACACCCACTTAGAGTCGAGGCATCTGTTCCACACAAAGGCAGGAGGTGAGAGGAAACTAATAAACAAAAGTTTAATTATTATTGGAAAGAAAAGAATTTACTTTTGTCGAGTACATTTGAACAATGGAAAAATCAGTAGCTAGAGATATTTAAAGTGGTGTCATTCCTCGGGCTGGTGCTCTGCCTAACTACCAGTAAATTTAACTCTGGTAGTTTGAAGGGCGGTTTTTTTATCTTGAGGATGTGAGCCACTAAACCAGGGGTGCCCATACATTTTCAGTATGCGAGCTACTTTCAAAATGACCAAGTCAAAATGATCTACCTACTATAAAATTGCAAAATATATATTTATTTATAAATATATTGACAATTATTCATATGAACCATATATGTTAGTGTACGTACCTGCATCACTGCGTGAACCCATATTGCTCAATGCAACTATGTACATTTTTTGTCATGACCTTTCTCTGGTGCGCTTTATAAGTGCACGGAGTTCTAAAATCTGTACCAATGTTGCTGTGCGAGTTTAGTAAACACTCCGCTACGTGAGACATCAACAGCGAATCAAAGGGAACTGACAGCAATCAGTTTTTTATGGCATCTACCGGACGCCGCATACGTATCGGATGCTGCCTAACCGACCGGACCGACAGTGTAACGCCACATACGGACCGGACGCCGCATTGGTCTGATCCATATGCGACGTTATGCCGCGTCGGTCCGGTCCGTACCGGTCAACTCACTAGCTTGCTTTAACATTCGGTTATGCGCGCATGCTCAGTGACTGGTCAGACCGACCGTCAATCAAGTGACCAACTTCTTTCACTTCATGATGATAGGCTGATGGCTAAATTTTAATGCCATGCGATCTATCCATAATATCTTCGCGATCGACTGGTAGATCGCGATCGACTGGTAGATCGCGATCGGGTTACCCCTGGGCACCCCTGCACTAAACCATCCCCTTATGTAATATTTTTGGTTTTTAGTTTTTTTGAAGAAGAGTTTGAGTACTTCAGCCAAAAATAATTTTCTAATTAATCATCTTCCATCCAACTCTGTTTCACAGATGGATTATTCAAATTATTATTAATAATATACGAGCCAGTTTCACAAGGTATTTATTAGGAAAATTAATTAATCTTTGAATTTTGTATTTTGCACAATTTTGGATGAAAAGAAGACAATTTTATAGTCTGAAGCGGGTTTTGTCATACAATTACTCGAAAAGTAGACAGTAAAAGTACTTCATATTTTGTGTGCTGGTAGCATATGAAGTAGGAACACCATACAGGCCAGTTTCACAAGGTATTTATTGGGGGAAAAATATTGTATTCCACTTTGAATTCAGGATTTTGCCCAATTTCAGATAGAAAAAAGACAATGTTGTACCCACAAAGGTATTTTGGAGTAAAAATTTCGCATCAGTATTACTCTTATGGTGTTACATTATCATGAACATGTTTAATCATTCTTTTTGCATATCTCAAAATGTGTGAAATCATTAAATCACTCCCATTGGTTTTAGCACAATTTGAGGTTTTTAAACGTGACTGATCTTACTGGTTTTGAATAAATTACATAATGTTTACACGGGCACTGAAAAGTACACACATCCAGGCACAACAGAAACAATAACAGAGGAAATAAGAGATAAAATGCAAACAGAGAGAAAGCCAAGATAATCCTCTTCTCAGCCTCAAACTATGTAAGGTTAAATGTATTTACCACAGAGATTTCTGCTTGGTATCTAATTAATATGGGTTACAAAGCTGCACTTAGAGATGTTGCTCTACAAATTCTTGGACGTTGTTCAGTTAATAGTGTTATATATATCGGGGACTTTGTACTCGAACGTCGAAGTGAGTGTCCGATTTTCTCAAGTTGTACGTGAAACATAATATTTCTTAACCCTCAGAGACCTAAACAGCCACCAGCAACCAAAAGCATCTAATGATCTAAGGTTTAAATATGTTTTCACCACTAATCCTGTGAATACAGTTCAATCATTCAGGTATGACGCAATCCCTCAGCTTTGCAGCAGCATGTGATGCGTCTTCATTGATACTTTCAAAGACATTTTAGTCTGTGAAATTTCTATTTGTATCCAATACACGCACTGCAACATAATGATGACGTGCAAATGTAAAAAAAACAAACAAAAAAAGACCAATACATTACACTTAGAGGACCGTACTGAGTGTTTCTGTACAGTTTAATGATCAGTGTAATTGTGCGGTCTTAATGTACTGCATATAAACTGCACATAAACTATAAAATGTTATTCACCTACGCTTTTCACTTTTCGAAAACAGATTTTTGCCCCAGAAAGACCTGACCTGCTGGCTCTACTGATCTAAAATGTTTAATCATTGTTGAACAACTAGTCTTATTAATGCATTGAAATGACGGTGGTAAAACAAGTTTTCCGTTTTTCATTGGGACGTTCAGAGGCTCCGTAACGAATGTGGAAACACTGTCAACATCAGTAAAAATCCATGTAGTTTGAGGTTTGCGGACTTAATTTTAACCACTTTGTCTTCAATTTTGATTAAATAATATTTGAATACATTCTGAGCTTTTCTATCTACATGGTTTGTAAATTAGGCATACTGATTCACAAAAAAAAGCCAATTTCGGAGGAAAATATAATAAATTACTAAGGGGAGGTGAAACGTAGAGAAAATATTGTATATGTATTTTCACAGAGTAAAATATTTACCCAGAAATATTTCGAGGTCTTTCATGGACATTTGTACTTTATGAGTGGGCGGAGCCTATACAAGATAGACAAAAGTATGTTCCTCCAACAAAGCTCCAACGAGATCATTAAACAAATATTTTATCATTGCTTTTATCATTGCTTTATTGCTTTATTTATTTATTCAGCCAGTCACAGTGCGTCAGGATGTCGACGAGTCGACGTGATCAGCGAAAGTGCATCAGAGAGCAATTTTGTAGCGCTTTGGTGCATATTACCTGTAATTGAATTACTTAAGCATTAGGTATATGATTTGTGTCTCGTTCTGTGGTTCTCCATAGCAGAGAGGAGAAAGCTTATTCAATAAAGCCCGCGTTAAAGAAACACAACTCGCACACCTCTAATTGTTTTCACCCTGCTTTAATAAAAGATGTTATTAAAGGGGTGGGGGGGAGCCTTTCTGAGTTGGCGGCTCCTCAGGAGAGTCCTGACTATGTTTGCGTTTCGTCAAGATGGTGGAGATTACCTCTGAGGTTCCCCTTTTTTTAACCAAATGCCTAGAGACAATATTCCAATTACGAAAACACACAGGAGGAAAGGGAGCCCAGGACGAAAAATATGACCACTTACAAAGGCCTATATTATCAAAGCCATCTTGTGACTCTTTGTGATATTTTGTATGAGTGGTAGGGTGGTGCAGATATTGTATAATTTACAGGGATTTCCAAAGACCTGCAGAGAAGCAGATTTCGTGTCGGAGTTCTCGTCACAGCGTGGCGCCGACTCCAGATTAAAACCACGCTGAGGTGTTACTATAGATCTCAGTGTGTATGGCTGTTTGATAGAGCCATTTCCTGTTCTTCGGAGGGTTATTCTTTGTTCTATGTGAACAAGTAAGTAAGTCGAGGACCTCTGCTTTATAGGGAGTTATGTAAACAAAATCCTCTCTCAAATCCCCATTCATTCTGGACTCAAGGAGATCATGAATATACAGCAGCAAAGCCACATCCCGGTGGACACAAAGTCAACAGAGGGCTTAAACCCGCTTTGCCAAGTCAAAACCCGCGTGATGTGTCCGTGTGTGTGTGTCCGTGTGTGTGTGGTGGGGTCAGCGTAGGCATAGGTGGCGGCGAGACTCCCATCAGGTCGTGGCATGTCTCCCTTTAAAGGATGAAGGTAGAGAAAACAAACGGACAGGGAGAAAGATGAGGAGGGGAACCCAGAGAGCATTAGTGGACAGAGGGAGGGAAAATAGTTTTTTCTGGATGTTTATTTGAACATGGCACAGAAGAGAAGGAGGTCTCTGTGGGATTTAAGGTTTTGGAGTAATGGAGTCAAGATGTAGTCAAAGCCCCCCCGCTAACTCGGGTCGCTTTACTTTTGTCCGTGTGTTCCGGAACTGAAATAGGAGGACGCTATTTATCTCTTTGCACACATGGCATGAAGCTAGCCTGCCACAGTGTGTTATCATTTAAAGTGTAATACCTAGTTTAATTAATAAGATCTGCACTGATTGATTACTCGCAAACCAATCAGGGAACTTTTTTTTTAGAGCTTAGTGAGCATGTTCTTTTCAAAGATGGAAATTTGGAAATCTCCAACGCACACCAACCGGCGTGATTGATGATGTGACGGAGGTTGTGCGATTTAATGGCGTTGCGTTCAGGTTCATACCGGCTATATTCAATGAATAGAATCCTACTCCCATTTTTCATTCTTCCAACTCAGGACAGCGGACTACTTAAAATGCACTGTTAATATTGCAACCCAGTATTACATTTCACCCTTACCACCCTGCGCTTTAGATTGATAGGTGGAAACAACTGCATCCATAATCACTCCTATTAATCTATTGCCAGACTGCAGGGGCTTTGCACTTCATTTGTGTACTTTGTTTCCTTTTCCATTCAGCATATATTTAGCCCCCTGTTAGAGCCAGCCATGTGTTCACCCTTTTGCCTGGTGCTCATCTCATGTTTGGATCCCATGGTGAATGCATTATTTATTAGACGTTAAGGGCTCCATTGCGAACTTTAAGTGGCAGTGTGTTGTATTTGCTTAATGAACGGGGTTAGAGGAGATCAAAGCTAAAAATATGACAGATGACGGGGTGGGTGTAGAGGCTGAGATTTGGCTTGTCTGACTTAATTGCTGTCTTACAAGTGAAGTAAAGTTCACAGAGCCTTTTAACATGTGTGAAAACAAATTACTTTTCTGCGTCCATACAGCTTTAATCAATATTAGCATTTGTTTTCGTTCAAGATGTGCAGAAACTTCCATGTGAGGAACTGTCACAAAGGTCAGTGTTGTAGTTTTCAGACTTCACAATTACATTAAGGGGAATATAATCCAAAACATTGCACTATAATTTATTATTATTAATAATAATTTATTCATATATACATAGAGAGAGAGAGAGAGAGAGAGAAGTGAGACCGAACAGAAAGAGTGCTAAATCTTACATATTAGACAAATGATAAAAGTCCTGATTAGCTGACATTTTCAATGTATATGATAAAGTTGTATTTAGTTTTTGTGCATTAATAAATCTTCATCTAGAACATTAAAAGGTCAGAGTATTATAACGCACATAATTTTTTGAATTAGATCTCAATTCTCATATCACATCTTGATACAAAACTATCGTGGGAACTAAAGACAACCTCCATTTTGGACTACTTTCTTTTTGTCAGTGACTTAGACTTGATAAAGTTTCACTGCTTTTTATAGAAGTATTTCACTTTGTCGACCAGTGAAAATCTGAATCAAACCGGCGTCACGCTCGGTCTCAATAAAACCAACTTAATTGAAAATAAAATTGCCCTGTTTGTTTCCTTTGTAAGCAGTTTATTGTTATAACACTTGTGGATTCAAGTATCAAATGACCCCTGCAAAGTAGCAGCAGCCATGACCTCATTATAGAAAACATTCAGTAGCAGAAAAAAAAAAAAAAGTTTCCCCTGGACTTTGTACTGGAAGTCCTTGTCTACATGGCGCCTCTGAAGCCGGCTCACCAGCTAGCCACTCCTCTTTCCTCTCTCCACAGATCATTAGCAGTCATGCTCCTGCCCTTTGAAGTCTGTGAGGTCTGCTGTGTCTGTCATAGCCATGCAAATCCAGGGGACAACCCCAGCCACCTGTTCTCTCAAACATCTGTCCACGGACCCCAGGCTTTACACCGGCACTGTTCAGCTGCCTCAGTCAGCTCTGATCCTCAAAGGGCTGGAGGATGGCAAAGAGGCTATTTTTAGAGTGTCTCTTGGTATGCTAGTACCGACCTTATGCTCTCTAATGAAAATACATTTCAGTTCGAGTTCAAGGATGTGACAGAAATGCTTGCTGAGTTGATTACGTTTGGAAAAGAAGCTTTTTTTTTTTTTGTATTTAAATTGCTGCACACTTTGGCTGACTTCTGTAGCTTTGGAAACATCCCCCCATGCCCCCACTGATCCCACAAAAGAAAGAAAAAAAAAACATAATAAGGCAGGTATGGTGTGAAGTCCTAGGGCTGGATATGCAATGTGAGGAATCACTTTTTTTTTTAATGCATCACTATAAAAACAAGTCTTCAGTTTTAAATGGGAAAAAAGACAGTGGGGGGATAGATAGATAAATAGACAAATAAAATAAATAAATAACCCAGCATCATGTGTAGAAAAGCGCTTTATAAATGAAGTCCATTTATTGTGGTCACAGGGGACCAAAAGTAGCATGTGAATCACATTAATATTTAATTAGAAAATAATGCTTCATTTTTCACATTTCCTTTCTTTTCTCCTCTCTCAACTATGTATGTCTCGTCTACATGTACAAATATATGTATATCTACAAGAATACACTGCATATAAATGTACATTATTGCCTATAAAGTCTCTTCTATTGTACGGCGAATGGAATTTTTTTATCTTTGACTCACTTTTTTTGTCTTGATTTACAAAAAACAAAACAAAAAAAAACCTTGAAACTTACACAAGTGTTATTTTTCTACTTTTACTTGTCACATAAAAAAACCCTGTCTCCATTTACTATTCTTACACAAGATAAAAAGATCAGATTCAATTCATGGTTTTTCACCCATACATTTCCAGAACCTTTGTAGATCACTACACAATAAGTAAGCTTAAGGCCAGTTCTGCAGTCTTTGGTGGAGAGTTTAGAAGAAATAACAGAGAAGTCTTTATATAGAGAGAATCCTAGATGTAAGTTTCACTTCAGTTGGAGTATCCCGTCGACACAGATGCGCTGTACCGCTGTTAATGAAGTCCCCTATCTGTAAGCAGCAAGACTTCTTCAGGCTCTCCTTGCCCTCGGTACTGCAAGACTCCACAAGACGGCCGTCTGCCTGATTTGGGGAGGAACCAGATCACAGCATTCGAGGTCTCTCAGGGAGGTTCAGCAGCAGTATGATGACCACGTTCATTAAACATTTAAACCATTTCCTTTGCGATGTAAGATTCCATGAGAATAATCTAGTTCCGTCTCTACATTAGCATGAAACTAGGTAAGGAACCGAACCCAGACTAGTCATATTTCAGTTGTCATATAACCAGTTTCACATTCTCCATGCTGTCTTATGAAGCTCCTCCAGGAAACATTAAATATTCCTTTTCATTCAACCACTTGGTCTTCAACAGACCTTGGCACCTGGCAGTCACAGTAAACTCACCACCCAGCACACAGGGAAGAGGGCAGAATGACGTAAAAGCCTAGCAATGCCCGTTCCTCCAAAAGCATTTATATATTTTTTTCGTCCCTTCTACCGAGGGACAGATTGTTTTGCATGTATCTCTTTCTCATGGCAGCCGCTAACATTGTGGTAGAAGCCAGAGCAAGAGACCACAGAAAACTGACCCTGAGGATACGTGCCAAGGGCTGGGGATGGAAAGCAGTCTTTTGATGCCAACTGGACGGCAGGTTTGAGTACAGAATTGTAATAGGCCACATGGGAGATTGTAGGGGTCCTGGTGATTATCCATCATGACTCGCGGCTGAGGTTGAATTAAACCAAACTTCACTATGAAACAAGTAAAAACAACACAAAAAAAAGAGTGCAATGTTATGATTATTTATGCCTGGATCTCTAAATGACCCCGAGGCCAAACTGAAAACACACACCTTGTCAGATCCTGTGGCCACATTTGGAATGAAGTCCGAAGCGTAGAAGAGTTTATTGTAACGCCAACATCAGGAATATATTATTGAACAAAGCCTTGCAGAGAGGAATACAAATACCTCAATGATAATACCCCCACCATCTTCCATGCGGCGTATTTTAAACAGATTACTGGCACAATTAACAAAGTCAGACCTCGGGGTTTGCGTTACTACTGACCCAGGAACAGCAGGACCCCGAGCATCTGTCAACAACCTACGTCCAGAAATCTAATCCTTGAGAATCAAGTCTACGCTGTCACTGTACATTACAAAACATGAAAAGTAAAGTAAAACAATACAAGGCGGATATAACGCAACTCTAGACTCTGGAGCAGTGGACTATTGGACGTGGTGAAAAATGGTCAGGGCTTGGTTACAGTAGCTCAGCGCTGTACGAGGATGTAAGAGAAGTCTTTGGGAAAGTCAGCAGCTGTGTAGCCTCTCCCTCTGCAGGGGAATGCAGATCAGTGGAGTGTGTAAGAGTAGATGTGCATGAGAAGGAGACCTGCTGATCCAGGTGTTGAATGGTGCCTGGCATTCTGACAGCTGAAGGGGAAAGGGAGAGCACTGGCTTTGATGCACACAGAGATGTTGTATGGATACATGCACTTGCGTGGCCTACAGGAAAGCGCACGTGCTTGGATTCCAACGTGCACATACAGGCAGAACGGTGCCATATTGTTTCCACCGGATGCATGCTGCATTATCCTGCCAACCATTCATCTGGAAATGCATGAGACAGAAATTCCTGTCGGGTGCAGAGCCAGGGTTTATGGGCTCGACACTGTACGACTGTCCTGTGTGTGTGTGTGAGTGTGCGTGTGATTTAAGCCATGATGATGGGGTGAATCAAAGCAGAGGCAACACCCATTTGAAGTCGAGACTAGCATCTCGGGAGCAGCAGACTATTCTGTTTTGAGCCAATTACAACAACATGCCTCAGTCTATGGTGCATTCTCTCACAGCTCAAAACTATGAGGAAAAACCCCCAGGCCCAGAGCAAGTTGTGCTTTTCCCCCCCCCCCCCCCCATCCCGCCATCTGTAAAAAATACAGCT
>JAPTHA010000019.1:12979778-12990832 GCA_029814585.1 Gymnapogon annona | reverse complement strand
CGCAGCCTCCTGCCCGACGCCAGACAGACAGAACAGTCCATGATGGGGGTGGGTGGAGTCAGAGTATATGTGGTGGGACAAGTATAATATTGTTAAAATTACCCTTATCTTTTCAGTTTGTTCATGCTTATTCGTGCTGCTTGAAAAAGGCTAGTTTTTAGATGTAAACATTTTCATCATAATTTGACTTGCTTCACTCTAAAAAAAACAGAAAACTTTGAAGTTGACATTATTTATACACTATTATGGTATTATTTTACTGGTTCGGCCCACTTCAGTTCAGATGTACCTAAATGTGGCCCCTGAGTGAAATGAGTTGGACACCCCTGACATAAATACATCCGACTGTCCAGCGCTGGTTTCATTTTGTAATAATAAAAAAAAGTTACACAAATTGCGTACTTAAAATGGCCACACTATGACTTATTTAACGAAATACCCATCGACGGTTACATTTCCAAAGTCACCTTCTCCACATCGGCCCAAAAGACGTACGTTTTGCCATAAAATCCAGCGAGCATTCACTAAGGATTTACTGCTGTTAACAACCAGGACAGACATGATTAACCTAGGACATAACTCCTCTGACTTTGTTCTCATGCCTCACACAAAGTTTTTCACCGTCCCACAAAGCCACATAAACATAGGTCAAACCAGATGTCTGCTCCAACATAGGATCCAACGCAGCCATAAATCTTCACCGCCTCTATTTTGTCCTTGCTGTCAATCAAAGTCACATTCTAAGTGGGGACTCATAACGCCATGGATCCCCCCCCAACCCCCACCACCACCACCCTTTACGCCTACCCCTATGCATCCATTTCACAGGTTTTACCCCTCTCACTTGGTGTGTTACTGTAAAAGTTAATAGGCCCGCTGCAGCGCTGGCCACAATTCACTGAAAACACACTGCTCTTCACTTGGACAGAAAGCACATAAATGCAGCAGAACTTCAGTATTTTTCTTGGACACAAACTCATCTGTCACATCCCTCTCCCCCCTCTCCCCTAGTCAAAAGTGGGCTTTCTAAAACAGAAAAAGGAATGTTTGGCACTTTCTTCAGGGAGCACTGCTCATCAGAGAGCACGTCTAATTCAAACAGGTAAAAAATATCAGCATAAGGATTTTGCCCCAACGGTTCCACAGGCCACAGGAGAAGAGGAATGCAGAGATGCAGATGGACGTGGAGCCCACGCTCTCTATGGTGTGGTCCGGTGTGGTCCGACCTGTTTATAGCTGTTGGAGTCTTTCCACCACACAATTTCTTGATTTCCACGGTTCAGATTTGTCTGTACACTGTCACTTTTGAGTGCTTACATGAGCCAGTGTGGTCAGCCATGTTCATTTGTGCACACATACTGCAGGTTCCAAAAAATTTTTTATCACAACAAAAAGCCTTCAAGGTTTCCACCAAAAAGGGAAAGAGTTCTAGAAAAAAAACCAAAAAAAAACAAAAATGAACTAGTGAGTCTTTTATATAACGTTCAATACAGAAGCTCAGTTGACATTAGGTGTAACAGAGATTTCAATGTTCTGGAAACTCTTGCTACACATAATGTAAAGTTTTATGAAGCAAAAATATGTAACATACAGGATGTTTATATGTGCACGCCTGTGTTGACTACCCATGATGCTTTTCGGCCAGGCTCATCAGTGACAACATTCCACACAGTAGGCAGGCCGTGTAATTCCATAATCTTTATAGTAATGTTCAGGGAATGACATTAATAAAACTTAAGAGATAAGGGATCATTTAAAGTAAATAAATGAAGACTGGCAGAAAGATATAAAGACAAAGGTGTGTGTTTAAAAAAAATAAAGCCTCTGTACTTGGTAATATTTAAATTAAATTATATTTTATTGATTGAGCCTCAAAACTACCTTAAGGTTAAAATCCTTTGTATGTGTAGCGTACTTGGCAATAAAGCCGATTCTGAAATCCCACATTGTGTATCCGTGTCTTACATCCTACCAAACTCTTATTCATTCAGAAACCTTCACTGTGGTTCTCCCTGAGGTTTCTCTTTTCCCACTGGGTTTTTGGAGTTTTTCTTTGCCGAGAAGGATGGTCTAAGGACAGGGGATGCCCAGGACATTCATCCATTTTTGACTGTTGTTTATTCATTGGACTGTTTATTCATATACAACAAACTCTGTGAAGCCCTTTGAGACACCCTTGTTGTCATATAGGGCTCTACAAATAAAAGTGAATTTAAAAAAGCAAAAATAAACCCAACTTGTATACATCATAGCCATCATACTGTACATAATGTACAACGCTAGCATATTTCCTACTATGTGCTAAAGTTAACCGTTATAGCTATAGGTACTGTGTGCATTACAACGAATAAAACGCAGAGGCCCATTTCCCTAAATTTAACCTTTGACCTTTAATTGTCAACTTAGTAGGTATTACAATAAGAAATCCTCAGTGTAAAGCCAACATAAACCCGGTTTGTACAACACCGTGCACCTCCAGGAGAGTTTCACAGCTCAGGGTTAAGGTCTGATGACTGTGAAGGTTATCGCACGCTGGATTTCATTCAAGAAACACCAAGTCTTATCAAGTTGTATTTTTTTTCAAATGAGGTTGTCATTTCAACAATCATCAACCTTAAGTGCGTCTGCACATATGATTGATGGTATTTATTCCCGCTGAGTTGTAAAAATTCTCTTATCCAATGATATGACTGCGGGGCTTCCAGTGTAAATGCTGACATGGGCTCCCAGCCAGAACGCTGTCGGCTCTTTAGGACAGCCGTGGTTTCTTTTTGAGTAGACCCAAGGGGCTGAAGTGCGCCATTTCCTTTGGCAGAATAGGTGAATAGATGCAGAGTGATGTCAAGTGAAAGATGATGGGGAATACTCCACTCCGCTGGATGACACCAGATATGACTACATGCATTGATCCAAATTTCTGTTTTTTTTTTTTTTCCTTCCCTCTCCGTGGACCCGACATGTTGATGCAACACTTATAGTTCGCCTGAAATGACTGTATTGCATTTATGATCTCTTATCCAGACAATCAAAACTTTTGCTTCATTTTTTTTTTTTTGGTCATAGGGTAAAATGCAATAATTTGAAGTGGTGTTGTGCGGGGGTCAGAATCATTAGGGTTGGTGAGGACAAACATAATACTCTACAATAATCATCTCCGTCCATTAAATCCAACAATGTGATAAATACCAGCACAGTGTATGCATTTTTATTACAATGGACGTACAGATAAAATCATAGCCATTATGTGGACAATTCAGCGTAGATACATCATTCCAGCATTAATCACGTTCATTATTCATAGAATGTGTTAAAATGAGTTGGGAATCAACTCCATTTGGTATTTAACATTTTGTCAAAAGAAAAGTGTTTAAATGCCTCATTCATATAGAGAACAAGTATGAATAGTTTTAGAATCTTATTGCCTCACTTTTGAATCAAATATTGGAAGAGCAAATGTATTACTGTTATGGGTTTTATAGGTCCAATGTTAGTTTCAGGGGAGTTTTTCCATTTTTAAGCTTAAATGTTGAAAAAAAGACACCAAACACCATCCTCAGGCGTTACTGGTATGACAAACGGAGAAGATTAAAGTACAAAATGCAGCTACTTACCTAAAATAATCTGCTTTAGTATGTACAGTGTTGTTCATTATAGCTTTTGTTTCCTATTCTCATTTTAACTAATAAAGACTTGGTTTTAATGTTAGTTTCCTGTAACACTGTTAAACGCTGCCTGTTTTTAGACTGGCTCCGTCTTCCACAAATCCACATCTCGGTCACACGTCTCAATACAGATCACGTTTCAGAGTAATATTACACACATTAACCCGAGGACGTATCGTTTAAATCGTTTCCCTTTAGCTCAAATTTACCCTTAAAACTCTCAGACCTTTGCAAAATTCCCTAGATTGGTATCTCCGACCCCCTGCCCTGCCTCTTCACACGACCGCCGACTCCTTTATAACCCTTCTCCCTGAAATCTGTGTAATCTTAACCTTCCCATATGAGTTTTCATACTTCCAGCTCTTACCAGTCATACTTGACCAGTTGTGCTCTGGATGTGAGAAAACCTGTGGACACGCCGGCTCCTCCGCAGCCCCTGGGGCCAGATGCTGCTCAGGTCACCTTTCCTCTCATAGCTCTCAGCCTGTCTTCACGCTTCCTACAGGAGTCGCTCCACAATACTTCCTGACATCAGATCAAAGTCAAAAGGTATATGCCAAAACCCTGCTCTTTTTCTTTCAAAGTTTGGGCCGGCGCTCGTTTTTGGAGCTGCTCCGCGACCCACCCCTCCTCCTTCCCCCGGCGGTGATCTAATCAGGCTAATGCTGACTCCAGGGTTACGAGGGTCGGTTTAAGTGCCAGCACGTACACTGTACAGTTCCCTGGTGAAATGTGCAACTCAACACTGGCTGCGACACACTCAAAAGAAGATGTGAGATTTCGACACCCCCGCAGTGATGTCTTTGAGGAAGAAAACAAAAGTGTGTTTGCGTGTGTGTCTGAGTGCGTGTTTATCTGTGGGTGTGGATGGCAGCAGGCGACAGGGAACAGACAAAAATCTGCATAACTAAACATCCTCAGGTAGATGCAGGGTTCAAATAGAGGCAGGGACCATCAAAGGGGGGTACCAGGATGTCAGATGGAGGAAGAGAGGGTCTAGAGGGGTTTGCCGAAGCCTCCCCGGTTGCACGTAGCTTGAGCTTGACCTGAAAGAGAAGGAGCCTCGCCTTTCATGGATGAAAGGGCGGCTGCGTTGAAAGTCAGTCGACTTCTCAAGGTATTCATACTGTGCCTGGAGTCTAAGAAATGAGTCAGCATGATGTTTGCAGCACGATTCAAAGAGGAAGCTTGGGGGGCGGGGGGGCGTGGTGGTCCGGCCTCAAGTCATGCATTTTAATTAAGAAAGCTGGGCTAGCATAGGCTAACATGTGCTTAAAAAAGGTCCCACCATGGCCGCATCTTCCCTCAGGCTACAGTTGTGAGCGACACGAGAAAGAGAAAGCATCTCTACATTAGCATGAGTCTGTGCATGCTAACGTAGTGCTCCACCCCCGAACCCTCGCTGTTCTTTTCTGTCTCTCTCAACAGCTCAGAGTATTAGTCACAATACGCCGCGGAACAAGTCGAGTGCCGGTGGAGAATAAAGCGTAGGAGCGGTGGGCAAACGCTATCGACTTCAGTGTTTTTTCTTTTATTTCAAAAGCTCGCAATCTGCAGGAGAGTGAAGGGTTCCCGGAATGTGCCTTTCTGTTTTGATATCTCTCAATAAAACTGTAATGATATGCTCCCTCCATCTGGATCCAGTTGCCAGCCTGCGCCAGAGGTAGACGTGTCACTTGTTATTATTATTTTTCCTCTGTGATGTTTAGGTCTGGTCGGAGATGAAGGAAGGTCACTTGGCATACCTTGCGTGCTCTCCAGTAATTACGGAGTTACTTGTCAAAGGTCACCTAATACGGTTTCACAGACCAACACATCTCAGTGCGGGGAAAAAAAAAAAAAAAAAAAGACATCTGTCAACTTTGCCATCATATATCACAAGCAAGTATAATGATAATGATATGCTATTTATGATGATCAAACAGAAAACATCATGAAATAAACATAGAAAAAAATATATATATATATATATATATCCATCCATAGACGTCTTTGTCTTGTCTTTACAATTATGCATTCATGCATTAAGAGGAATTACATTTTGGGTGTCAGCCATTTTCTTTTTTCGGGGGTTCATCTTCCCTGGAAAAGAGACACTCAGCTGGAGAGGCATATTCCAGTGACAAGGCTGTCTGCCAGCCTGCTAACTCCATGATTGTTTCCAGACAAGTGTAGTTGCCCTCTGGACAGCACGTCTCTCAGTTCTGGAGTAATGGCCAATTACCAGGAGGCAGTTTGTTGAAAGGATGCAGCCAGGAACTACATCTGCCTTCAAACAGCCCTCAGATCCAAACATATGCTCTGGAACAAACTACCTTCAGAGATGAAATGCATTCAAAAGAACCAAAACTGCCTTCAGAGCATCATGTGACCGTCAAGAAATGCCCGAGCCATGACTGACATGAGAAGTGGAATATTTTTACCAGATATTGTTTACTAAGACGGAATAGAGGAGTGGTTGATGAAAGGTTGCGGATGGAAATGGCATGTGGAGGCTATAAAACCCAATGTGCTCCCATTCTCTTTTTTTTTTTTTAATCTTTGTCTTAGTTTTGTCCAGGGGTCGAACATCAAACGTGGTGTTTGTTGAAGAAACATAACAATGTGGCTCCACGCCGAGTGAAATTTGAAGTTGCATCCATAAATGACACATTGGGGAATCAGAATTCACTCAGCCAGTGGCCATGTGGGTTTTGACAGTCTTTTTTTTTTTTTTGCAACTGTCATGGGGAGGCTGTTTTGACAATTCCCCTCATACTGCTTACTCCACACGCCCTTTGTAACAGACTTCAACGAAGTCGGAAAATAAATAATTTCGGGAACCAGTAAGGGTTCAAACCACGTTCTTTTGTCACCGCGTCAGCGCCTGCGGTTCGACATATCACCCGACACAGACCTGCTGCTTGTACAACCACCGTGAAAGCACTAGACAGAATCAAACAACTTAAAGCAAGATATCTGAACAAGGAAAAAGCCTTTCTCCAGCTCTTTACTCTGTGGGTAAGTGGTCACTGTCGGAGCACCAAGTGTCTGCCAGATGTTTCCTGAACCTTTGATATACAGTATTTACAGATTTTCTGGAACTTATCAGGAAACAGTCGACAGAATATCTCATTCCAATGATCTCTCTCTTCACCTTCAAATAAAAGTAAATCGAGGCTATACAAAAAAAAAAAGCAGTGCATCATGAAATAAAAAATTCATTGAACACTTTTGAACAGTAATTTGGCAAGAATGGAAGCTCACATCTACTAGATAATAATAATAAATAATAATAATAATAATAATAATGATGAGGTGGCTCAGACCAGGCAGTAGAGTGAGTTGCCCAATAGCCGAAGGGTTGGCGGTTCAATTCCCACTCTCTCCTGATCATGTGCTGTTGTGTTTTGTACTGTATAACTATAGAACTGTATATTACTATATAACAATAAGGGTGTAACTATAGAACTGTATAACTATAGAACTGTATATTATATAGCAATATGGGTATAACTATATAACTGTATAACTATAGATCTGTATATTACTATATATCTGACCTTGTCTCTATTGATCTTTACAGTTGCGCTCAATCTGTTCTTTTCTTTTTTCTATTTATATATCTATACTAGTATGAATCTTTCTTAATTTTCATGATATTTGCAGTCTCTGTCTTGTCTTATATGTGCTGCTGTAACCTGACATTTCCCCGTAGGGAACTAATAAAGAGATCTAATCTAATAATCTTGGGCAAGACACTTCACCCACGATACCTCCAGTGTCCCTGCACTGGTGTATCAATGTGTGTGAATGATCCCTGTGATGAACTGGCCCCTTGCCCAGTCCCCCCCCTTTGCCCTCAAGTATCTGGGATAGGCTCCAGTGACCCCCACAACCCTGCGAAAGATAAAGCGGGTTCAGAAAATGACTGAGTGAGTGAAAGTGCATCATAATACTAGTAAAAGCGGCCACCATTTATTACAACAGGAGACATATTACTTTTCCACATCAAGTGTTCATTGTCAATACAGAGTTTCTGGGTCTGATTTGTACGTCCGTGGATGTTGTTTAGTCTGACGCCGCGTTAGACTAAACTCTGGGACCTATGACCTGGTCGTTGTATCAACCTACATGTTGTGAAGATGACCTGAAATTCTACGGCTCACATGTCCGTTTGGCCTCATGCCGTCACCACAGCTGCTTCCTCTTACGCCTGACACAAACCAGGTGGACACATTATAGTGAATCAACACTTTTATTTCATTCCTTTCAATATGTAGCGAACTGAACAGTTTTGGTCTCAACATTATGTCTTTTATATGGCCCCCCCCCCCCACATTCCACGCAGACTTAAGTGAATTACAATTAGAAGCATGAAGAAAATGAAACGGCAACAGAGACTGTGCTAATAAACCACTATATGTAATCTGTGACACACTCTATTATGGCATTAAAGCACCTTTTCTAAAATTTCTATGTTATTGTAGTTCATCTAGACTGAAGAAATTCATTTGACAGGACCGAGGACACGTCTTTTCTGCATTTTTCACTGTTCCCTGAAATAAAGCAGCCTACTTGAAAATTCAATCACCATAACTGTGGTAAATGGTTGATCCCATTGCCACCAGTACCTTGTAAATCAGTACCATGTGAAACCATTACATTTATCTGCTGCGGCAAACCTCAAAATATTCCTCTATATTTTAAATGGAACCCTTTTATATTTTTCTTAGCTGCAATTTCCTTCTCTTACAGCCCTGCCTGTGTGCTGCTGCGTCTTCTTTTTTTTTTTTTTTTTAACCGCAAATTTGGACAAATTAGGCATCTCCTTTAATCTTTTGATTAGGTGGTGTTGTGATAGTGGATACCCGTGGAGGATGAAGATAGATGGATTCTTCTGGTGCAGTTGTGAAAATCTAAACATTCCCTTTTCCACCAGTGATGTCAGGACGTTGGAACCAGGTGCAGAGGCCAGCGAGTGCATCAGACGGAGAGGCCCGCTGTAATTCAACGCACACTTTGCAGCCAGTCAACATGGCTCAGCGTGTCCTTCGAATCCACCTATGATCCTTCGGCATTTCTTAACGGTGTTAGGTTGAATTCCTTGAGATCATATTTTTCGCTTTCAGACAGCTCCCATTTCAGTCGTCTGATTACGCCTGCACCATCCGTTGTAGGTTTTTGTTCCTCTATTTTTGAAAAAAATAACCGGCCGAACCAACGCTCAAAAGTTTGAAGTGGGATTTAGTGATGGGGCCTGAGGGCAGACCTAAACCTCCACTTTGACCGCCACGTGTTGACGTGGGCCTTTGATGATTCTCCACAGCTATTGCTGCATCTTCTACAGGAACTTGGAAAATAAAAACATCACCTAATACAGGCAGCATCCTGATTTTCAACCTCCGTCAAGATCCTGTTTGTGAGACTCGGGTTTCTGTTATGAAACACCGAAGAACTTGAATGAGCCACGATTGCAATGGAAAAAGAGCCGATCCCTTCATCTTGATCATTTTCCATCCAAAAACATCTTTTGTTGAGTTCAGCAGTGAGTGACTGTTTCTTCTGTGCCACCTGGTATCTGGGGTTTGAACATAAACTTATGCAGATCTGTACAGAACCTAACGCCGGCTCTGTTGAGTTTCCAAAAAATAAAAAAAAAGGAACCTCTACAGACGAGAGTCATACGTGCCCTCTCAAGGTCTCGTCTAACTCTCCTACTGGATCCATCGTCTACGTCTCACTGAGTACAATTACCTCCTGAACGCTTGTGTCATGTACCAGGTTGTTCATAAACCCAACAATAAACTGTGTGACCTCATTCCAATTTTTCATTAGAAGCACTCTTATGCCACAAAAATCACATTACTGGAGGAAAAAAAAAAGAAGCTTAAAATGCACCAGTTTCAGTATTGTACACAGAGGACCACAGATCTGGAATGAACTCGATGAGGAACTAAAAATGTCACTTTCCACCTCAACCTTTAAGAGAAACATAAAATTGCAATTCCTAGTATTGTACGAGTAACGGGTGACTCCTTTCCGCTAATTATTTGCATGAATCTCCAGTTATGTTTTGAATCTGACAGAATGCAGCTACATCTTAATATAACCAGATTGTTGAGGTCATCTGTTCTGTGTTTGTTATTTGTTTGTATGTATATGGTCAAACTCTAGGATATCTGGCCAATATCTTGCTTTGTGTCATTCAGTCTGCACACAACTGGGCCCCGTATAAAAAAAGCTTTAAATAGCTCACCCTTTCACACCTCCAGGCATGGTTAAATTAATTTTTGTTATTGTATTGATATATCAAACTGTGTGTCAATAATGGTGATGATGATGAAGTGTGTGAATAAGGTAAAGTTATAAGCATGTGCATTTTTTTTTCCCTCAACCCATTTTATTCACATACAGAAGCGTACAGGTAATATGCGCATATTATAAAAAAAAAAAAAGTACTAAATGTTTTCTGCGGGGATAAAGTATTCGGTATAAGAGTATCAGTATAACCCACATTCCCAGGAAAAGCTCAAACAACATCTGATGCGTATTAAATGACACCTGGTGTAAAACGCTAGAAAGTTAATGCAGCAAATGTGATACTGTCGGGATAAAAAGGGAAGGACGTGTAGGTGCAAAAGGTCAGACTGGATTCTTGCTAGTTTAGTTTGTTGATCCCATTTTACTCCCTAATGTCTCCTTTGTTTTTAATATTGTATACACTTCCTGCTTGAGGGGGGGCTTTTGAGAGTGGAGGATACAGAAGACAAGGTTAAATGGAGGGAAGCGATTCGCTGTGGCGACCCCTGAAGGGAAAAGCAAGAAGAAGAAGAAGATACATTACCTGCTTGAATCTTAATACAGAAAACGGCCATTAGTCAACATTTATAATTCATTAGGAGTTATTGGTGTACTTACCTGTGATGTTGAGGACAGTCTAATTAATTCAAACTTTATAGGGTGATATGAAAAAGATGCGACTATTATACTCTGAACCTCCCTATAGGGTTCCAAACACTAAACAGCAATAAGCTTTATTTTACAGATTTTTATTTCCCAAAAGGTACCTCTTCCTCTCCTTTTAAACCCTTTGAGTAGAGAAGAGGGGCCATGTTTGAATAATTGTAGGACCAAGTCACATATTATTCCTTAAAACTTATTACATTAGATTAGATGCACCTTTATTAGTCCCACAAGGGGGACATTTCATGTTACAGCAGCACACACAAGACAAGACCCACACACAAGAGATTCAGCAAATATGCTAAAAATATGAAAATATGAGCCATAATATGATAAAAATATGAGCCATAAGCCATGAGTCATCTACTAGTATTTAGACTTAGACTTCCTTTATTGTCATTACACAGACACACACAATGAATCTGGTAACGAAATGTCATAGAATTG
>JAPTHA010000019.1:12966131-12979678 GCA_029814585.1 Gymnapogon annona | reverse complement strand
AGTGAAAATACTGCACATCAGTGCAAACAGTACTATAAACAGTGAGACCACTATATATCAGTGTAAACAGTACTATATATTTGCACATTATCCCAAAGATTTCACAAATTTCTAATATATACCTGTATATACACACACACACACACACACACACACACACAACACACACAGTAAAAGTTATCCAAGTTATCAGCATTTTAAGTGATCCACAGATATTTATAGTGAAATAAGTCACATGTGCCTGAAGAAAAAAACCCGTTGTATTTGCGATACTGTAAGCCCTATCTGCAGTGTAAGTCAGGCTTGTTGACAGAAACACAGTGGGGTCACCACACAGCTGCTGCACCATCTACGTCCCAAACCCATATTATGTCCCTCCAGACTGCACACATAGATGCCTTTCTCCCCGTTGGTATCAGTAATCACCAGGGAACTGTTTACCTTACACTACAAGGTTGCAACGCCTGGACTCCTTAACGTTGTTCAGCGCTGAATTAAACCGGAAGTGCTGAATTAAATCTGAGTGCCGGCCCGTGAGGAGGGGGTTGTAACTGAATACTCCCCCGCTGCTTGGGTGCCATCAATCAAAACTCAGACTCACTGACCCTCTGATGGGCTAAATGATTCCAAATCTGACTAAAGCCACTACTTTGGCTCCAAAGTATAAATCTTGGCTTTTAATTTAATAATGCGAGCTTGGGAGGGTGAGGTTCACGGGCTGCGATTGGTTAGGGAGTATGGAGTCACAGAGGGGAGTCCTTGGTTACTATTTTATTATTTTCTCTTCAGCAGTGCCTGGTAGCCATCTTTAAATCTGCCCTGTCACTCCCAGTGATAGCCATGATAAACAGCGTTTCATTTTTTTCAAATCACTTGCTTTCCATTGCTTTCCTTTTCTTTATCACTACCCTTTACTCTGTCCGCGATTAAAAGGTTCAAAGGGTTATTTCTCTGTTTTACAGACTCCTGATTCATCTCTTCTTTAATGTGCGGCGTTGGTGGGGGGAGACCGAGAGAAAACAGAAATGATGGGGTGAGTCGGGGCTTTTATTTGATTTAACTACGCTAATACCTCTGGCAGTCTCAGATCTGGTTTCTCCTTGGCTGGTTTCATTTCAGTGGCCAGTAATCACCATTCCTGAGGAATTTCCACTTTATGTATGTCCCCCTGTCCTCTGCTCTTCAGCCAGAAACAGCAGGTAATCTCATGTTAAAAAAAAAAAAAAAAAAGTACCGACTGGTCTAGTTCATTTTGATTGTAGGTGAAACATGTTGATAGAGAAGAAGCAGAAGCGGGTCTTGCCGTCTCATGTAAAAAGTTTCTGGGTTTAAAAGGTCTGAAAAAGGTTTTTAAATGAAGCCGTAAGAGAACAAAAGAGGACGAAATTAAAAGTACACAAGTGCAGATGTCGGCAGACGTCATAGGGAAGAGGGTCAACTATTGTCTATTGATAGACCAACAGTAGTAATTAATGCTGGGAGCTAACTGTTCACATATGGCACGGATTTGCATTGGAGTGAGGCGCACATGCGGCTGCACAAATGACAGTCCTGGAAAGCTTTCCTGTAATGGAAACACATGTAATTTCCCTCTGATGGTCAGGTGTGGGGCAGTGTTCCTTTATTTAGAGATGTTTTACATGGAAAGGATTGTTACTTTCAAGGGACCATTCATCCCTCCACTGTGCCCTGGATTTGTTCAATGCTTGCCACTAGTGATTAGAAATTGGGATCGGTGACAAAAAGCAGAGCTTGATGGATGTGTCTTTTTCTTTGCAAAAAAAAAACAAAAAAAAAACGTGTTTTTCCTCACTGATTTTTATGGCGTCTGTGAGAATAGGCTGGGTCGGTTGCCGGTGGGTTGCAGAAAATACGACATACCTCTGTTATTTTTTCGAGGTAAAGACAGGAGGAAGAAGAGACGTATTTGGAAAGTCCCAGGAGTTGAAAGGGGGTTGGTTGGGGAGGGTGGGGGGGTTCGGTCGTGGTCTTCAAAACTGGCCATTTGTAAAACTGACGAGTGACGATAATTCTCCTCTGATCACCGGTCACTTGTTCGTCATTTAACGAGACCCTCAATCTTAGACCCTTTCATCACTTTTAAGGAGGTTTAACCGACCGTCACGGCACAGACCGGTCCACCCGTGTGAGCGCACGCACATCCACATGCGCATCACACACACTAGTGGGTGGTTAAGTGAGACCAAACGGATCATTGCCCCCTCAGCTGTTGTCCTGTGTTTTATTTGGAAATCATACAGCGGTGACCTCATTTCTGTTCTGACTTCTTCCAGGTCATCAGACTGTATGGAGCCCTTCAATACCCCCAGCCCCCCCCCGCCCCCCAACATGCCCGGTTCCTTCACTGTGCAAGCACTGGGATGCCTGCAGTGTGACCCCAGACGAGTGGCCAATTAACACGTTACACAACACTGCTATTTTCACCGAACAAAACGATCGCAGCGGATGCTAAAGTGACTCCCCGCGGTGCCAGTCACTCTACAAACTCTAAAAAGGAAACGGGGAAAAAAAAGGAGGCAGAAAGAACTGATGTAGTAACTGAACGGAGTCCCAGCTGAACGTAGGTGAAATGTTTCCTGTGGACTGTGGAGCAACAGCATAGAGAATAAAGTAGTGCCGTGTTGGTTCAGCACGAGAATCCAACACCACAATAAAAATAGACAAAAACATACTGAACTACCATGAAACTCTCCCACTTTGCTTTGTACCAACTGCACATCACAACACATTACGCACATTTGCACCCATTCATGAAAAGACGCTATTGTATTGTAGAGTTCACCATGACCCCAGTGGCATCCAGTGGTTAACCCAACAAGAGTCGAGAAGAAAACAGACACACACAAAAAAAAAATCTGTGAGAAACTATAGTAATGAGTTTCAAATGCTTGTGTGGACTCTGGGTCTCTAGTGTTCTTTACATTTGACTAAAGTTTAATCAGACTGCTCGACAAAAAGCATTAAAACACACAGTAACCAGGTTAACACTATATTTCTTATTTATGCTTCCATACGTTACAAATGAGGCATAAGGAAAACCTATTAAATATTCTGCAGGGACAAACAATAAAACATTCACTTAACGTCATGGCTAACAAAAAGTCTAAAAAGCTTGGGTTTCTGCAAAGTAGGTCGACGGAGCAACTTGAACTCGGGATCACTATGAGCCTCGGGTTTTACCCATAAAAGCTAAATGCAATCCTTCCAGGATCTTGGTCTTGTGAGCGATTGACAAAAAAAAACCCCAAAAAACTCTGCAAGGCTTTAAAAATGACAGCAGTGTTACTTACCAGAGCAACGGTTCGAAAAATCTGAATGACGACTGCAAGAATAACAAAAAGCTGGATGTCACCCTGTACGGTAAAGGGTGCATATTTCACAATCACCGCCAGCGAATCACTGGATAGAAACCAGTTAAAATGCAAATGGCCAGAGTAGACGGCGAGGCCCATTAGTGACCCAGTTGAGGTTTCTAATGTCTCCAGCATTCACCCAGACCTGTGTGCAGTTCTTTATGCAATCGCTCTCACAGAAGACACAACCAAAGCATTCTTTTTCAAAGGGCTTCTCCCCGGTGGACTCGCATGTCGGATTTTTCTTGAAGAAAATAAGCAGGTTCTACAGGAAGGAGGTTATACCAGTGCTATACCCACACTTGAAAGAGACTCAAGATTAGCCGACGTCTTTGATGACGACTGGGGCTAGAGGCGAGAATAGAGAGTGTTAATAAGGTAGGAGTTCAAATGAAGGTGTGATAGTATCTGCAAAGTGTTGCGATTAACCCATCCAACGCCAACGTAAATATCCCCATACGCTTCCACACGTCAGACGCAAATGTCCGAGGACGATGTCAAGTATTTCAAAGGCGGCGATAGCTTCGTTTCTCAGCGTTGTGTCAAACTGGACCTTTATTGCCTGCGGTACTTAATAAAAGTATTGGACCACCTTTCTGTATTTGTCTCATATTCAGTTTTAATGAAGTGCTTTAATGCAGGCTCTTTTATATTCAGTGAGCTCTGGACATTTTACCGTTTTGAAAAATAATGAGGAATTTCAGACTGAACTCACCTCTTTATTCCCAAGTTTGAGGTTTCTGCTCTTCCTCTGAGAGTTCAGAAATCAAATAGATTCAAATACTCAAGCATTAAAACAATTTTTTTGTGTGTTCAGGAAAGCAACCAATGATAATTTGATGTGTTAGTCAAAAAGTAATTCTGTTTGTTACTTTGATTTTATTGATAAAAACAGTTCTTTTTTAACTCATGGCTAAGAATAATATGAATATTTTAGCATTAAAAAGGCCCCCTATTATTTTACTGGTGTGTTATCCATTATAGGAACTTAAAAAAAAAAAAACTGATTAATATCATTGCTTTTGGTTCAGCGTTTAACCTTACATTGGCGGAGAGTCTAATAAATTCTTTATGCAGTGTGTATAACACTAGGGATATCTACAGTAACATTAAATTTTTTCACCATAGCATATTACATCTGGTGATTTTATTTGTTGTTAAGGGATTATCAATAGAAGACAGTAAAACTAGAGTCTCCGTAGGTTTAATTTTGTAAAGAATACACAATATTGTTTTTTTCCTTCAACATTTGGGGTACCTCAACTGTTATTGCCTTCTTTATCCTCCCTTTACAACCTGTAGAATATGACAAAACCAATGATGATATAAAAGCTAGCTCTTTGGGTAATTGAAAATGAGACAAAATGAATTCCTGAGTGGGAACCAGCCTCACGGTTCCTGCACTAATTTGCTCAAAATGTTCCGAATGGCTCAAAAAGTCCACAAATGACAACATCACCTGCAAAAAGTTTTTTTGGGGGGGAGGGGTTGTATTTATAGTTGAATCATTCGGGGAGAAATTTTCTGTCCTGTAATTAAAAGCTTGACAACTTGATGAATGAACTGGATGATGAACATAGCAGGCGTAGGCATACATTTGGACTGTCAAGATATCACTTAGGATGATGCGTTACTCCTACGTGTTCACTTCCTGGTTTAACTATCACAGTGGAACCTGAAGCAGGAAAACCAGAAGCTGTAACGTATAACTAATGTTGAAGTCTTTATTTGGTTTGGGTTTTGTTCAGCCTCCTAAAGAGACTTAGGGGTCCATCTAATCCCTGGGACACCCTTCCTTTGACACACTCATCCGCTCCAGTCTACACCATGCCAACTCCCTCCCCTCCAACAGGATCTTCAGTCAGTTAGTGCTTTGTGCACACACTATTGAAGCAAAAATTAGTCACAGACAGTGTTCATCCAAGGACCCTTTCCCCATCCGACCAAGACACATTAGAAATCATTTAGCGTATTCCCCTTGCAGGAGTTCTCTGTAGACTCTATATGCATAGTGTGTGTATATATATAAACCTAAGGCCTTTTCATCCTTGGCTACCCTCACAATCTGAAAAACACAGCTTGATCCAATGCCTGCCTCTGGATAGCCTCACTTTTGATTGAGACCAGGACTCAGGTGCTCGGGGTAAAAGTTAACGCTTTAACCATCAGGGAACGGACTCTGTATACGCGTTTTGAGACACTGCACCCCAGAGAGGAAAACCTACACTGACAGAACGGAATATTTGCTCTGGGAACTGAGATAACTGCCTCAGGACCACATTTTGAATATTTACTGAACTGTGAAGGGTTTCTAATGGCGGTGGACTATATTCTCAAATGCTAACCGCACAACTTAAATGCTATACAATAGTTCCACCCAGCCAGGGTTAGCTTCAGACACCGGTGTATAAATTATACGACTGTGTAGGCCGTGAAATACTGCAGGAACTCACAAGCAAATCATTTCGGAATATCTTCGACAGTACGTAGTTTGGGGAAATTGGTTTTACTTTTCACCTTAATTCATTGGATGCATTAGAATTTTAATGGAAATTCTGCAAATAAAGAGCTGATACAGAATCATATAGTCTATACAAGCTGTCCAAAAGAGAGGGGGGGAAAAAAAAGAAAAAATAAAGACTGCTGCGGCATAAGAAAATGTTTGCTTATCTGATACTAATCAATCTGCAGCGCTACATTTGGGATAATATTTTGAAATAAAATGTGTTATTCAGGAAATGACTTATATGCATTTCTCAGCTGGTCGTACCAGGCTTCAGATTTATAGAAGTCATTATCAGGACTCGGGATCTCACCTCAAAAACCTCAGTGTATAAGAAACACACACAGACAGCTTTGCAAAGGTACACACACATAGCGGAGATAGACATAGTGCAGACTTTGCGCCTGCCGTCGGCAGATAAACACTGTGGACGGTTCAACGCCGCTCAAACTCCCTGAGATTCAGTCACTCTCTATATACATTTAACCTCCAGTGTCAATGTTTTTGAACAGGGTTTCCCAACAAAAACCAGCAGATAATTTCAGTCGAGTGGAGATTTTCTGCTCCTCCATCCAAAAGTGCAACTAAAATAAATCCACAGTACGCTGACATCAGATTATATTAACTGCTGGCTTCCGTTATTGCATTCTACTTGAATAGTCTTACGTTTGTGCACGCCGTTGTCTCCCATTTCTTTGGTCATTTATATTCGGCGTCCTCTAGTTCGGTCTTGTCAGTCGAGATTTTGCTTACACGATGCTCAAACTATTGAATTACAGTTGTACGACAACTTCAAAAACACGCACATTACAGTTTGTGAAAAGCTAATAAGACATGCAAATTTAATACCGCACTGTGTTCCTCGGTGCTGATTTTCAATTTACTTTTGATTCATATCACTGTGTAATAATATGATTTAAATGTATGCTCCTGAGCATGTTAAACAGGGGGTAACCTGGGTGCGGGGTGGTTGTGTGTGCGTGTGTGTGAGGGGGTGCGACTCTCCCAGCGGTCTGATAATAGAATATGACTTAAAAGGTTAAGGGAGCGCTCTTAACTATTTTTTAAGTTTAACCATGCACACTAACCATTTGATGGAGTCCTCCCTTCAACTGTGAAGCTTTCCTCTTCATTACCTAAAATGGAACAGCTCACAAATCAAGTGTGGCAGACCATTTTTTCCCTCCGATGAAGGGAAAGGTGCACATTAATTAGCTTGTATTTATTTAGCTGGAAGCCTTTATAATTCCAGAGTAAGGAAAAAAAAAGAAAAAAAAGAAAAGAAAATACTTGTGGGAAATAAGGTACACCCTGTAAGATAACTACCTCTTTTTATTTTAGAGGATGAATTGGTTGTATTGAGGTTGAAAAAGGAAGTGTGTGTGTGTGTAGGTGTGCGTTTGTGTCTGCGTGTGTGAGAAAGTGTGTGTGTGACCTTTCCACGTTATGTCAACCGCGCCGGGTAAAAAATGGTTTGTTCCTCTGGTTGAACGTCATCCAGATTTAAAGACTATACTATAAAAGAATCCAGTATGAACAAGAGAGGAGAGGTAAACTGAGCGTTGGAGATGTAGATAAGGAAAAATATGGCAGGAAACAGCTGGTTGTCCCGCCGTACAAATCCCCCCCACGCAGCGGCTAACAAAGTGATGATAAGTCTGAAAGAGCCTGTGGTCCTCGGGAGAAGAATTACTCTGCGTCTCATCAGTCCTTTAGCGTGAACGAGTGGGGGAAATTATGGTCACAAGGGAGCAACATTTCATCATATTTCAGGTTGTAGCAGAACTCCGGGTTTGGGACAAAGTGCAGACGGAGAGTGAAAAAAAATAAATAAAAAAGACAGAAGAAAAAGTGGTGTTATCTAAAATTAATAAGTTTAACAGGTGTAAAATTGCACCTTTATAGTGTTGAGCTGAGATTTAACATGTGCTCGAGAGGTTTATTTTGCAAATAATACAGTTTAATTACTTCTGGGTGTATGGTGTTTTGAAGACAGGATGAATGGAAGCTGTGCTACCTGACTTACAATGAAACACTCAGATACAGACATTGTGATATCAGTTCAACTCATTAAAATAAAGCATACACAGAAAAATAACTAAAAAAACCCCCAAAACCTCAAACTTTAGAATTCCGGGTTTGGGACAAAGTGCAGATGGAGAGTGAAGGGAAAAAAAAAAAAAAAAGAGAAGTGGTGTTATTTAAAATTAATAAGTTTAACAGGTGTAAAATTGCACCTTTATAGTGTTGAGGTGAGATTTAATATGAGTTCTAGAGGTTTATTTTACAAATAATACAGTTTAATTACTTCGGGGTTTATGGAGTTTTGAAGAAAGGATGAATGCAAGCTGTGCCACCTGACTTGCAATGAAACACTCACGTACAGACATTGTGATATCAGTTCTACTCATTAAAATGAAGCGTGCACGGGAAAAGAAAAAAAAACCTCAAACTTTACTCCATACTGTTGCCTTTCGTGTTGTCGGAGACGAAAATGCAGCTGTCCATATGAAATGAGGTTAGCTGAATCAGAACAGCTGATTGATGCCAACACAAACATCAGCCTCTGTAATTCTGTTGCTTTGTTTTTTCCAATGTTTTAATCAGAAAGCATCTATTTTAATATATAACTGGGATCCAGGGGAAACAATGCAAAGACTGCCTCATTTCCGAAGCCTTTGTTGCATGTTTTAAGTGACAGGAGCGCGAGTACAGCATGTTGTTACTGGCAGATCAAATTCATTCTTGAATGTAATTGATCTGTAATTGGGGCTGTCTGAATTCCCGGAGACCACCGTGGAAATCATCTTTCGGTTTAATCAAAATGTCACAACACGAGGCGATCAAGACGACGATGATGATCCACGACATCAACTTTGGCGGCTGAAAATGTTGAAAACAATCCCCTGGTCTTCATACATCACTCAATAAAAGCCCATTATTATTATTCTGTACTGGTGTGAAGAGCTCAGCCTACATGTGGGGGAAAAAAAAAAAATCAAATTACACCAATTCGAAAAATAGATATTTCATTTATTCATTTGGTAAAACTCCATTTGGTGAAGCTTTACAAAATAAAAGTACAACATGTAGAAAAGAACAACTTTGTTGTCATTTTGGACGTACAAAGAGTGGGCCCCGGAATGAAATTTCGATCCAGTTCTTTTGCCGTTATCAGACTGATAAAAACATACGGTCTAACGTGATTAAATATGCATAAATATAGTGTCAATTTTTTTAAATCCTCTGCTCTATGATATTATATGGTATATACAATATCATAATAGTGCACACGCAAAACCAGCAAGAAAAATAAAGTAGATACTGTAATACTGGAGGCTACAGTAATGTATATAGCAGCAGGTGAAGGAGTATTCCTCTTATATGAAAAAAAAAGTATTGCTCATATGACTACACACTGCACGTCAGTTATGACTTGCGCATGTAGAGTGAGTATCGTACATGTTGACAGTGGTATTTCACATGTTGACAGTATTGGTGTTAGTGTCAGTGGGTTGCTGTACGGTGAGTATTTAACAGTCTGAGGGTCTGGGGAATGACTCTTGCAGGGATTGTGTAGGGATCATTTTCATATGTCTGCTGTGTTTTTCAAGCTTTATGGTCTGTCTTTCGCTGCGTTATTCTGCGGAATCTTCTCGGTATAAAAATATTCTCTTTCAGGGTTTTAGTCATCACGTTAGGTAAATTAAATTACAATAAAACCACAAATGAGATGGATTCCATTTGCGATATTGTCCGTGCCATGTGAGTAAAACTTGTTGAGATGGAAAATTGAATTGCAGAATGCCGTTTATAAAATGGAAAGAAATACCAACAGAAGGTTCTGAGGAGACATTTCACTGTTATAACAATTTACAGAGACCTTTATTTCAGTCTCTTTTTCCCATCATTTCTCTCTAGGACCTCGTCCTGGTGTGACGTCACTACTTGGCTGATTCCTAACAATACAATCAGCGTTTTTTTTTAATTTAATGACTGGTCCATTGTATTCCCTCCAATTCTAATCGAAACACTTAATCCCCTTTTTATTCTTCATATGCAGGTTTTAATGGTATCACAGATATCTTCTAAATTCTACATATTCTCCTGATAGCTGCCAAGCTCTACTCGCCCAAAACTTAGATTCGGGACAGAATCTTGGCTCCTTTTGTATCTTTTGTGTTGGCTTTAACGTAACAGACCGCAGTCTTTCACGTAAGTGACAGCTCAGTTGGACCTCGGGTTGCCTGAGAAAAGACACTAATAGAGCGATGTATAGACTAGCGGAAAATTGTTATGTATTAAAACCATAAAATAAAACTTATATCCGAAAACCACAGGGAGCTTCGATTTTTTTTTTTTCCTCCAGTGAAGTCTGAGGAGTCGTCCTGGACAGACAAACACAGCTGATGATAAGACACTATAGGTCTGTATCTTTCCACTCACTGTCTGCACAATAAAGCTTCAAAAGATGAGAGCGTCTTGATGAGGAAGCACCTGGTATCAATTTGGAGTACATTCTATTGTGTTTGTGCAATGCAGCACAAAGGAGGAGGCGGGGGGGGACCCCATGTCCGCGGCCAGTTGAGGATCCGGCCAAAAAACTGGTGTCATGGATCAAGGGCGTAAAAGGACAATTAGGTAATTTGGAGCAAAAAAAAAAAAAAAGGAAGAATGTAATGCAATGAGGCACAACACCATTGGGTTTTTACTAATGAAAGCTTGTTTTAGGTATTTTTTTTAAAAATTTTTTTAGCTTGAAGGTGTTCAAGACAAGTTTCCAAAGATGTTGTCATCCTGGAATGAGCGCTGGATTTCAGACACACACATATACACACACAGACACACACACACACAGAGAGACACATCCACATACAGTCATTACCCTTGAACTCTTAACTCACATCCTTCCCCGGGTAATAGCATTTAGGCCGTATCCTTTATGGAGCCGTCTTACTGGAAATGTATCTGCTCGTCTTGTGTATCCAAGAATTCGCTTATCTGATGATGACTTCCTGAGATCTTGCCTGTAAACAGACCTGAAGTCCGCCGTTGCGTCTAAAAAAAAAAAAGCCCAAAAAAACCCACCGACAGGCCTCCTGGGCGACCAAAAGAGGAAAAGGGGAGAGGAAGGAGGGAAGATGCAGTGAAAAAGGAAGGATGGGAGGAGATGAGATTGAGATGATGGACAGAGGCCGAGATGAAGACACTAATAATGCTGTTTCTCTTCAGTCTTTCTCAACTTTAACCCCCTTTTTTTTTTTTTCTTTTCTTAATTTCTCTTCCATGACGCGCTACTTCAACTGTGGTTAATTCTATTAAAGCTCCAACCGTGGCTGGAGTTCCAACTAAAATAAAACAAATCCACCCAAGCCTGGAGAAACTTTACAGCTGGACCTCGAGTAACCTAAGACTTAAGACCTCTGTCACTGATTTCCGGCAAATGTAACATTTTCTTCTCGGATCTCGTCCAGGTTTTGCAGTAAAAGGAGAATATAGATAAGCTCGTTTCGAATAAGATATCGTTCTGTGGAAGTGAGACGTTTCACTGTTTCTGCCCGATTAGTTTTTTTTTTTTGTGTGTTTTTTTTTTCCTAGTTGGTTGTTTTTAAATTAGAATTGAGGGTTTGTAAACGTTTGAGCGTCGACAATAAAAACCCGGGAATACAAATCACCTTCCCCGGGTTACAGCTTCGGTGCGTTTTAGCAAGGCACTCCAAATGTAATGACTGCTTTAGTGCACGAGTAAAAGCCTCATTTATGGCTCTGCTTCAAAGTCGTGAGGGCGCACAACAGTTGGAGTGTAGCTCTGACTAAAAAGCCAACTTATTTCACCCCCCCACCCCCCACACCCCCTTTATTGATTTGTGCTGCGAAACATAAGTAATAAAAAAAATGGTATATTGTGAGAAGCGAGGATTTGTGAGGATTACATGAGGAGCTTTGGACATGATATGGTGGCGAATGCAACTTAAACCTTACAGGCACAGTGTGCGACTTCTCCTGTGAGAGAATAATAATAATAGTATCAGATCTGATGCGACTGATTATTCACGTCACATTTAATTTAGTGTTTATATCTGCGTCAGTTCCATCAACTAACATCGATATTGTTGTTCAGTCTGAGATCACGGTGCAATGAATCTCACTCCCGAGTCCAAGCAGTCGTTATCTGGAGAAAGTTACTGTAACTTTTGTAACTAGCCATCAATTTGGGTTCAGAAGGAGTTCTAAGGAGCGGTAGGTTCCTAATTGAAGTGTTAAATATCGTTTGTCCTCCGGGTCTGTTTACAGCTGAGAGTCACTTTAGTTTTTACTCAACCTTGTATTAACATAATCAGTGACATTATCCCCTGAGCTGCACACACTGAAGATATGGTTTTGCAGACGCAGAGGGGAATGATGTCATTTAGCTCACGCGCTAATCTTAAGCTACATAGTCAACACACCAACGTACGATGCAACTTTACTCATCAGCCACTGATCTTTATCGTCACGTGGAAAATGAATGAACGGCACCTGGGTGTGTTTCAAATGCAGAGGAATGAACAGGATGGAATATATAACACCAGTCGGTATTATATATATTTGAATAAGTCTTTGGACATCATGATGTATTAATGTCTTAACATTAATGGGGACTGATGACAAGGATAATGTTTCACTGTCAACCTGATATGAGTAGTGGATGGATAAACTGTGATCTATAGGTGATTTGATCTGCTGTTTTGAAGCTAATTGGTTTAAATTGTGAATGTATCCAGACGAGAAGTGGCATTGATACGGTCTTTGACCACATCATTTTTCCTACTGTTTATGTATTGTGAAATATAGAAGTCAACATAAAAGACCGGATGATGAAATGGAGGTCAGTTTTTGGGTCCGAATGGACCCCCATAGTGATGGTGTGATGAAAAGAATCATAACTAAAATCGATATGAAAAGTCAAATGTGGGATCATGAAGGGTCAGAGCTGTCGACGAGGGGTCATGAGTAAGTTAATGCTAACCTCCTATGTCACGTACAACAATAAACTTCAGACATCCGTGCACCAGTGTTGTTTTACAATGTTCTTAATGCAATTTATTAACCACAAATACAGTGCCACTATCTATAAAGAGAAAAAATGCCTAAATAAGCACAAACTAAAATTCAACATGGTAAGCGCATACACACACACACAACTGTCAATCACAGCTTGACGGCAGACGTCAAACCCTTCTGTTTGACCCGAGATCTAATTAGCGGAGAAGAGAGACCACCAGAATGCACATTACACGATCCAGATGAAACCACAAATGGAAGAAAAAAACCCATATATTACTTTTAATTTAACTTCAGTTTGTAGAGAGAAGTTCAATCTAAGTCAAAGGGGTTTTTCAGAGCCGAGCCCAGGAGTTGCCAGTGCTATTACACTTCAATATATTTCACCGTTTGTTTCATTTTGATGCCAAAGTCCTCGCTCATAGCACACCTACCATCTGTCTCTGTAATATCGACAGGGAAGAGAAGCTTTAAACCGTCTTCTATTATTTTGGGGCACATGGTCTACAATAAACACACATGAGAGGCAGTAATACATAGATACAACACTTCGATCTCCACACAAATGTACAAACAATGTTGGGGGCTGACGTGGGGCGGTTGTTGTGGTGGTGGTGGGGGGTGGT
>JAPTHA010000019.1:12943754-12962515 GCA_029814585.1 Gymnapogon annona | reverse complement strand
TGGAGCCACCTCATATTGAACCTATGGATTATATATATACAGAGGGTGGAGCCACCTCATATTGAACCTATGGATTAGGAATGGGATGTCACTTAAATTCATATACAAGTCAAGGCAGGTGAGCAAATTCTTTTTGAAATAGAGTGTATATATTACTTCTCAGTAATGTTTCTTTTTCAGAATATGTACCACAGCCTTCATTGCTCATATAAACAGCAAGAGGTGTACCTTAGAAAACAATGTCCTTTTGAAGTGTATATTTTTATTCTGCTGCAACAATCTTCCATTTTTATGCAAATTAATTTCATTATTAAGATCTCCTCTGAGTGTAAAAACTAAGGAGAATGTATATGATATATATCCACACACACACACACACACAGCCATTTAATGACGCCTTCAGAAATCATTCACCCTTTCATTTATGTTTGTAGCTGTTAGAGTTATTATCTGGAGAGAATACGCCAGGAATAGCACATCACTAAATGGTTATTATCACTTAATAGATTCATTCCTCATCCTTGAAGTGATGGTGAATGGGAGAAGAGAGGAACATAGTAAGGAGCAAGGAATGAGGTTGTTTTTACTTAAACAGTGTTAACGATGGAACTTTTATTGCCGTCTTATTAGGGGTACTACTTGGAACCCAGAATACAACACAGTATGACAGTACATGCATGGTGTACAACAAAATTAATACGTGGAAGTGATACTGAATCGTATTCGACCAACATTGGGATTAGGGCAAAAATAAACCAAACAGGAAGTCCAGACACTCAAACACACACACATGAACCGACAGACAATAGAGTAAAACACAGATGACACAGAACCACCTTCATACCATCCATATGTCACATGTCCTCCATTGGCCCCCGCGGAGCCTTTACTGAAGATCTGAGTGATGACATTTTCCACAGCAATCACTTCACACTGCCCTGGAGCACTGGGCTCAATTAGAGATGATCAAGTGATTCTTCAGAAAAAGAAAAAAAAAAGCGTATGGCATAAAGGAAAGTCTGGTGTTAATCCATATTTCATATTGCTTCCTACTGATCCCCGCTACAGATCAATAAACTGGAAATAGTTCAATTCAGCACAAGTCTCATATATCCATCCATCTCAACTTCAAAGTGTTATTTATTCTTGGACATTAACGCTGTGTCCTTTATTTGAATATTTCTGTAATTGCATTTGGTATTTTGAGTGCACAAGTATATTCATCATAAAGTTATGGGACAATGCAGTGTGATACAAGTGGCTGCATATTATACTCATCATCGACCAAAAATGCTAAACCGTGCTCATCCACACTGGGCTTCATTCAACTTTACCAGAGCACAACAGTCACCTCATAACTCCAGAGACTGCCTCCGAAATAAAGCTAACTCTTCAGTATCTTAAACACTATATCTGACGGCCTATGGCAGAGATTCCTAAAATCCCGTCTGCCATTAAACTTGTCATAAGAAAATGTGCAGTCAACAATTTTTTATTTATTTTATTTTTTTTAACTCAGGAGTCATTCCTGTTTCCTCACTTTTCCTTTGAACCTCTAATAAATGATCCGTCCTTAAAAATTTTCCTCCACTAATAAGATCTCAGGCTGGATAGAGGCTTTGATGTCTGTTTTGTTAGACATCTCAGTGTGACAGCTTGCTCATCTGCTGAGTTGGAGTGTTAGTTGATTTAATGAAATATTTTATTCCCCGACAAACAGCTCAGCTGCAGTTGTGGTCAACAGTTTCCACTAAAAAGGTTGCACTGAAGCTTGTATCATTTGTTTCTCTCTCTCTCTCTTTCTCTCTCTCTCTCTCTCTCAGAAGATTTGGATAATTTTCAGCATCAATAAAACACTGAGGATTAGCTTCTTCACCTCACAGTAATGGTGTCCTCCCTTGACCTCATTCTAGCAGTGAAGACGTGCACATAGTAGAAGGTTTGGAACAATCGGATGAATTTAAATCTCTATTGCGTATGCTAGCGTGAACAGTTGTCAGCCCTGTGATGATAATGGCGACCTGTCCAGAATGTACCTGCCCCCACCCCCCTATAGCAGGAACTGTTATGGAAGGAAGGACAGTCAATCACTTAACATTAACTCGTCTATGGTTCCGACCCTTTTGTATCCAAATATAATCATGAAGTTATGTTGAATTATCGTCTTTCGTTCATCACCCCCTGCATGAGGTCGTGGGTGCGATGAGCAGCTCCTTCAGTCAGAGACTGAAACACCCTCACTACAAGAAGGAACATAAATCATTCATCCCAACAGCAGTACAACGCACCAGACATCCGTCATTTCAACCCAGCTTGTCTGTTAACACATATGCATGCATGTTTATGTAGTGTGTACAGGTATTTATACGTGTATGCATGTTTGAATGTACATGTATGGATGTATGTACAGTGAACCCTCGCTGTAACACGTTTCATCTTTCACGGCTTCGCTGTTTGGCGGATTTTTTTTATTGGAGTTTTTTTAAAGCTTTTTTTTTTATGTCCATCTTGATCAGTGCCACCTGAAACTCAAACTCAAACATGCCAGACAGTCAAGCCTCCCTCAACCACTCTCTACCGGAAATGGAAGTCCCAAGTTGCACAACAAAATAAACTTGCAACACCAAACACCACAATCACCGCGCATCGTCTCTGTAACTGCGGCAACGTGAGCTGCCGAGTTAGCAAACGGCTAAAGTGAGCCGCCGTCTGAAACCGAATTGCGCTCAAAGAGATGTTTATTACGGTTTAAGAGAGAGAGAGCAAGAGACGCGTGTGGGAAGGTCATCACGAAAATAACTCTACTTCAAGCGCCGCAGATTTCAGAGGCGGCTGGCTTTAGCACGGCAGCGGCTCACATTACCACAGTTCTCTGTGCAATTCGCCAAATTTACATTTGCAAATGTTCTCCATGACAAAACCCACAATGTCAACGAAACGCTCTGCACCAGCAAAGGCACCTGAGGACGCGCCTAAAAGGAATAGGAAGATGCTAACTATCGCAGAAAAAGCTCACTTGTGGACATGCTGACCTATTGTTGATACATTGTTGTACAGGTTGATTTGGACGCCTTTTCTTCGACACACACTGCCAACAAATGCCAGGGCTGTGTGCTGAAATGATGAGTTCTCTCAGTTTATCCTCTTTTTTTCAAGCAAGTCATTATCCACTTAGGTTGATTTTTTTTTCCCCTCAAACAAAAGTTCTTTTTTTCTCCTTTTCATATTTTATTTTATCCAAGTGGTAAACACTTGTGACCGGCGCTGCCTGCTTTGAGATGCCGCCTGATTTGCAGTGAAGCGATGTGTTGTGTTATGTTGTGAGAACTGTGGGAGGATCATATAACTTAATAACTTCAGCGAATGGTGAATTTATTTCCTTTTAAATCTCGCTGCAATCTCGCCTCTGGCTGTCTCTTAAATTCTTGCCGTGTGGAGGTTTCGTACTAGACAAACTCTTAATAACGTTGATATAGTTTCCTTTAATTAATAAATGTGCTTAGAAGAGTGCTTGAACCTGGATACGCTGAGCCCTTGATCATAATGTCCATCCTCCGTTTAACACACTACAACCCTGTGAAAATCCATCCACCGCACAAATGATTATGTCGTTTATGCAGTATACTGCACAAGTGTCCGAATCCAGACACTTGTTTTTGATAAATCGCAAACACCACTGCTCCAGAGTAATGGTGGACTGGCTTAAAGCAGGTTAAGAGTGATTTGAAGCCAAGTGATCATGGACGTCAACCCTGCCAGCAAACTTTTGCTATCTGTTCAGATCTTTTTTGGACTGGCTGCAAACTCCGAATAGATCTTGCCTACAATGCACAATCCGCAGGCACTTTTCTGGCACTTAGTTTCAGACGTCTTTGAAGCAGTCGGTTGAGAGGCAAAACAAAAGAGGGGTGTGGGTAAATTGACACGCTAAGCTAAACTCAGCTCTTTTCGCGGCAGTCATTGAAAACATTCCATTATTGAGCAAAGTACTGGAGAGGTTGTTGTGCGTAGGAGACAGACTTGTCCAAGGTTTTAGTAGATTAAGCTCTACTCCCTCCAGTATTAATCTGCCCTGCTTATCTCCCAACATTGATCGAGGTGGAGCAATGTACTTACATTCTGGATTTGACTTTAAAGGGCTGGAAACTTCACTTTTTTGGGTTCCAATCATTCCCACCCCAACCGCCCTCATTAAAGCCTTGGGTTTTTTTTTTTTTTTTTTCGCAGTTTCCTCTATTTAGGATATAATGATGGTTACGTTTGTTGAAGAAACCTGTGTAAATAAGCGTCTTACAATTTAGAACATTAGGCCAGTTAGGAATGGAAATCTGTCCTTTTCCAAATTTCCCCTCATCTATTTTTTTTTCGGGGGGGAAACCCCACTTGTCTTTTGCAGTCTTCTGTTCATCTTCATCTGCTCCTCATCTTCACCCGAGGAAATTCAGTGTGCTGTGTTTATTTCTTTTATTTGCAACCATCTAATCTACCTAGCATTAACTGTGAGCCATTCGAGCCTTATCTGTAATTAGCATAACTTATAGGACAGAGTTCATCTTGTGTTTATACTGTGGCTTTCAGATCTTTGTTTGGGAAAGTATATGTAAGACGTACTTATCTCTTGTTTCTTATAGCCTGGCTGTTTTTCACTTAGACCACAGGAAAGGGAAAGACAGCTCATCTTTTTTTTGTAATGATGTTGATTTCCACACTTTTTCATGCTATCTGACAAAGACATATACAGCCCCTGAAAGTTCAATTTTAGTTTTTTTTTTATATTTGCCTAAGAGCTATTCGGCATAGAAGAATATGTGCTCTTGCTGTGCTCTGAAGATCTCTGGGAAAAAAAAAGAAATTTGAAGGTCAGAGATTGTAAAGTGCGTGCTTCTTCAAACCTGAACTTGTGGAAACAAACTCTACTAACCAACTACTAACTGTGCGTCTTATTACAAAGAAAAAAAGAGGCTTTATTGTAGTGATGACACTTTCAAGAGTTGCCTACTCCAATCCCCACATATAACTTATCTACGCAGGGTTTTGACCTACCGGGTAGGGCAGGGGTCAGCAACCCAAAATGTTCAAAGAACTATATTGGACCAAAAAAACAAAACACAAATCTCTCTGGAGCCGCAAAAAATTAAAGTCCTTATATAAGCCTTATGCGAAGGGAACAGAGGCTATAAGTGCAAATGAACTAAATTAGCATACTATCTAAATGACCAAGTATGTCACAAATACATAATGAGCATTCATGATTAAATGTTTATTTTCCCTGCAGCGAGAAATTCTAAAATTTTTGACTCCACGTCGAGGAATCAAACTCGAACCAACCGTGTGACAGGCGGGAATACTGACCACTAACGAAGAGACTGTTACTAGTACTGTGCTATTCGATGTTTGCTGCTTTAAACTTAACTTTCATTACAATTTTAATATGTTTTGTTAGTGAAATTATAGAAATACAAATTAGAAATCAGATTTTTTTTATAATTTGAGGGAAAAAATTGCAGTCCAAACCTCAATAACAATACAATCAGAGTTCAAACCTGCATAACAGTGCCGTCTGTCCGATATTGATCATATCACAGACTCATCACTGGCAGTTGAGTTAAGAGAACTGAATTAATGTCCGTGATTTGCCGATTGGTGATGTTTCCATTTGTGGAGAGACGCATATGTCTTTCATTTTCTGCATTACCTTGGTTTTGTTTTTGAAGTCCGAAAATAGCTGCTCTGATATTTTTGTGAAACAGTCTTGTAATTGTTGGCATATTTGTGTTTATCATTTCTGCTCATTTTGACTTTATTTCTGCATCGGGTTGCAACAAAACTCTCAGCAGTAGTGGAGTTTGGAGATGCACTCCACTCCTTAAAACTCCTGTAATTTCTTCAGAAGTCATGTAATCGCCCTTGTTCTGTCCCTCCACTGGGTGGTCGGCTGCAAATGTAGGACGCCTTCTCTGGAAATGTCTTTATAAATGACTGTTATTGGACAACTTCTTCCTTTAATCCTCTGTTCTCATCAGCTATCTTTGCCTTTCTTCTTTTGGGATCCATGGTCCGTCCGGTTTGTTTACAACAGCCACACGCACCGTGCTGAAATGTGTGTCGCTGGTTATGATGCTTCGTTGACGGAAATGTTGAACATTTCTATTTATTCTAAACATTTTTACAGCATTTTCCAATGCTGTAAAAAAAAAAACAAAAAACAAAATAACCCCCCCCCCCACCATCTTTTTTGTGACTATGATGCCTCGCCTATGGAAGTAAAGTTAGCGATGCAATGTTATTAACTTTTCCAAGTTAGTCATTTGTTGATTAATGGTTCAGATTTAGCTGTGACAGTTCTAACCTTGCTGTTAGCTATTTACCGTTATTCTTTGCCCACAACAAATATAAGCTAACAACACTATAATGTACTATACTATATAGTGGAGGTTATCAGTTGATGCAGTTACCTATGTGAAGATTTTAATACACAGTATTGCAATGACTTTTTTTTTTTTTTTTAAGAAAACCTGTTGGTGCTGTATCATCCACTGAGTGATAGTCTGAGGTACATTCATTGTAACTGTGTTCCGGTACACGCCTCCCCCGATGTTGAGAATTTCGGCTATATAGGCAACATAAATACCCTGTATTAAACATTAAGCAGAAAATTCTTAATGTGGTTTAAATATGTTTTGTCTGCAGCAAATTCATCTGAGCTTCACCCCTCCTTCTCCGTTCTCTCGAAGGCAAAGAAGAGAAAAAAAAAATAGGGTCACGCAGGTCTACAAATGTATCAGTCTAAGTTTTATTAACTGCTACTTCCTATCTTTATCGAGTAGGTATAACATTCATCAACAGAAACAAAGGAGTAGTGACTTGTGAACTCAGCAATGAAATGGCCTCAGCCAAGAGTAATTTTCCAGATAAGATGCCGAGTTCTCAGGTTTGCCCACAGTGGCAGCTTCCTGTCTCAATTGCCACATAAATGCCCCTATAGTATAATCCCCCCCCATGGCTGTCCTTGCCCTGTTTTCAGACTTACTTGTGCTAGCCACAGCTAGGTATGGCTTCCAGATGCTGTCTCCCAATGTGTTTTTAGAGAAAAGAAACTAACTAATCTAATAATATGGGTGGGCACAGTAGAGGCCTGGAAGGTGGAGAATAATATTAGCAGATCTTTGTAAATCAGAGCATTTACAGCAGTCCAGAAGGCGTTTTGCTAAAGTCTTCAGACCACCTCTGTCACGAGGAATTATGAGGTGTGAAAACACAGAGCAGAGATTGCCAACAAGTCCTGCAGTTTTTCCGGCCCCCCACTTCTCCTTTCTGTGTTAAAATGAATGATTACAAGTTGTTAATTGAAAAACAATACACGTTCACTGTATAGTAGTGATTATCACTCATCTAATCATGAATAACGACAGCATTATTTTACTCCCCCCTTCAACACACTGTAGCCTTTGAAAGTTCTCTCCCACTCTTTCCTTGTGATATTTTTTCCAGAGCTCCATATGGTTCTGTTATCTATCCACAGACAGAGCAACTTGTATGCATTTATTCATTTATTTGGTGGAATGGAGTGGAAAATAGTGCTTCCGTGCTAATTTAACCAGTTCAAAAGGATCAATGCGAGGGGAACATTTCCGAAGAAAAAGCATTAAATTGTCTCAATGAGCATGATCCTTATCATGTGTGCTTTGGCCTGCGCTGTGCACAATCATGAAAAGCGCTGCATCGCAGGCGTTGTCTGTGGAATCGGCGAGTCGAGAGCTTTGAACTCAAACAATGAGGTTGATAAAAGCAGGTAATTCTCGTGGCTCTTGTGCGAAGGCTTTCAACTGTTCCAATAGCGTTTAATTGTAACAAGCGCGAGGGCGGATGAGGGAATTATGAGTGCATCAGGCCTTCTGCTCTGCATTCCCCTGCAGTAAAGGCTGAAGAACCGCCTCCGACAACTGAGAGAGGCTGTCAAGAAGTTACGTCTGAGAGAGAATCATTGACATTCAACAGCCAAACTGATTTGTCATTTAATTTTTTTTCCCCCTTTCATCCGGGAAAAAATAAAATATAATAAAAACACCCAGGCTGTCACTTTCTTATACGAAACCAGAGAAAGGCTACCTTACTCTCCAGAGGCTGTCGAAGGGGAAAAGCGTTACTTAAGATTCACAGGAGGAAAATGCACTGTACTCATTCAAGATAGACAGGACCCCAGCGTTAGCCTGTGCCATCGAAAAGACACAGCTGTCCCCGCTCTCTCTCCGCCTGTCATACTCCGTTTCTCCTCTTCAAGGGCTCCCGGTTCTGCCAAATTTCTCCTCCTTTCCATCTTCCACACACTCAGTCACTTCCTCTATCAAAACCCTTTACTTTCTCTGTCACCCCTTAATTTCCTCTCTCAAATTTCCCTTTCACTTCCTCTTCTTCAGGCACAAAGTTTCCTCTCGCACCAACCATCGCTTTCTGCCTCAGACCCTTCCCCCAATCCTGCAGAATTAGCTTATGCTGTATTGCGCTGGTGAGATGCTAATTGGCAGGTGGTGCGGCAAAACGTACGGGCATCCTTTCACATAAACATGGGGGAAATGTGATGACACCAGAGCCACATGGACTATCGGTACTGTTTATACACAATCACCTGAAGGTCTGATTAATGTTTGAGTTAATCAGTGGGTCGGGAAGGAATTTGGCTGTGGGTGTGGAAGTCAAGGAGGAGTGGAAAGAGGGAGAATGTAATGCCAGTAAATCTTTCTGCGGTGATATCAGTGTTAAATGAGCATACGACTGAACGGATCGGTGTAGTTCAACGAATGCATGTATGACCTCAGTCAGAGGTTAGAGTTGTGTCATTGTAAAAAGCCTGATTGGATATAATTTGTAGATGTGGAATCAACGCATTCAATACTGAAGACAGCGCTATACATCTTATTTTACGACCACAGTTTGTGACAGTGTGTGTTTTTCTCATGAACACACAGTCTCTGTGAGCCCGGTCTGGAGTGCAAGTATACCCTGGCCGTGGCTGGGAAAGGTTCCAGTCTTTCTGTAACCGTGACTGGATTTAAACACTGACCCAGTAAATTTAACAAATCCCATTAACTCGAGTTTCCTTAACGGAGCTAATGTGCCATTTGAGGCCTTTTCCTGATTAAAGGAGACACAGGAGTGATAAGTATCAAAGTGATTGCATTTGAAGGCAGCCATTTGCAAGTATTGACAAATGTCAAGTCTGATTTCACCAGACCTGTGTTTACACACGAGCCCTTATCCTGGTCATGAGGCTTATCCTGAGTTTGATCATTCACTGGATATGGCATTTACATGGACACACGGAGAAATCAGATTACTCATATCATTCTTTATATGATAAATACCAGTATCCCTGATATTCGCTGCTGTTGCCATTTGTGCAGGCGCCTGCCAGTAGCTGCTGCCTATCATTAAAGTCACTGTGGTTAGAGAAAGCAAGGCCACTCTGGTATATATTAGACTTAGACTCTGATATGCCAACATCGCGTGGTGGATTTGTCATCTACTGCTAGGACATGAGATCAACAGATAAACATGTCCTCCAGCTGCTCGTCTGTCACTGTCACCACGTATAGGACTAAGATCTGCAGCCGCGACTGATGGCAGAGGGTCGTCATGATGGGGTTCACAAACTGGATTTGATGTCAAATCCACACAGTAACGTGTCAGTTTTGTCTTCCAATATGATTTGATCTGAAGCACCGTTTGCATTGCTCAACTGACGTCCAGTCGGTTGTTTTATTAAAGAATTGAAGCAGCTTCTCTGTTCCTCCTCTCCCCCCCCCCATTTAATCCACAAAGCATGTCACTTTTGCACTTGTGTTACATCATTTAGTACCTGAGCCGTGACGCATAAATGTCAGAAACAAGGACAACGTGGATACATGTGTAATGGATACCATTATGACTGCATTTCAAAAAGGCAATATCCAGGATGAAAATGCACTGAAGGGTCTAAGAGCGTCACGTGGAGATGGTGTAGGTGGTGGCTGGACTCGAGGTGTTGACACTGAATATTGCACACCACATGTTTCACCTCACATCAAAGAGGAGATATAAAACGGAATGCATCTGTATTTTTCATGCTCAAGTCATGCGATAGTAGGGCTTTTCAAAAGTTTCTCAAATAATGACATCTGAAAATAACTCAGAGAAACTATTTCTACTGTTTTAATTAAGCTTGTTGTGATGTGATTTGCGGGGAATGGTTTGGGGTTTTTTATGTTTAGCTTAATAAAAAGAAAGAAAAAAAGGAAAAAGCCTGGGCCAGTGGATGGTTTCAACACGAGCATGAAAAAATAGAAACGATGCGTTTCTGCAGATGTGCCTGCAATAGTGACTACATTTTGAGAGGTGGGAGGTTTTAATGTGGTATTAATACTTTTACCGTGTGTGTGTGTGTGTGTGTGTGTGTGTGGGGGGGGGGGGGGTCACCAGATGATATGGTGTGGCGACCGCTGGTGAAATCCATCAGACAATAGTTGCTTTGGGACTGCGTTTCAGTAGGAAAGTGACTCTGCTCGTGTATTTCCTTTCTCTGGCCACAGCATGGCACTCTTCAAATTGAAATGTGACTCTGTTCTTGACAGGTCTACTCTTTGCTCTGACATTTTGAGTCATTTCTGGTGCATCATATGAAACCCTCACTGTCTCGTGCGTAACTCCTTCCGTGTATTTAGATTTCATGATGAATCCCATCCGTGACAAACCAATCACACATGCCCATCAGTGAGGGACAGTGTTACAATTGGGCACAGCGGGGCTAGAGAGGGGCTTTCTTTGAAATCAGAACACGGATGGAGTGAAATTAATCTCTTTCTTCCACACCGCCTTTCTATCTTTTTTTTTTACTACCAGGCCCCTCTCCAGAACATCCCCACTGGGTGGTTGGTCTTCCCAGTCAACACCGAGACTGACATCAGTGTAGCCATCTCATTACTCTCCCAGGGATCTGGGGAGGTCAGTGCTATCAAGTGGAGTGGTGCTATAAAATAAATTGAATGTTCCACCCAGGAAAATGTTGAAGGTGATGGACAGAGAGAGCCCCTGGTCCCCATCGCAACCCCGTCCTGCTCCCCTGGGTGCCGCTGACGGGGACCCGTTCTGGGCAGTGGGGATGACTGGCTGGGGGAAATGGTTGTAATTAGAATTAAACATGAGTAACCCGACCAGTCAGGTACGTTGGCCGTCCGTCACTCCGCAGCCGCCTGGAGAGCCTGCGTGTGCACGTCCAATGGGCCTGTCAGGTATTGGAATAGACACAGTTGGCTGCGCAGAGGTGGAATCAGAATTGCAGATGGGGAAGGAAAAGGGAAAAAGGAGAATCAAGTCAATGGACGCAGAGTGAATGGTTGCTGTATAAACCACATAGAGATGGTCTGTATTCCTTTGGTTTGGGCCAAAAATAATGGAGGGTTTGTCCTTTCAATGTGATTTGTTGAGATCCAACCATAAATATCACAGTATATGACATAAAATGACTTTAATCCACCACTTGGCTGGAAAATCTTTTCATTCACAGCATAGCTCTACCTCTTTTTTTTTTTTTTCTTCTCCCCTTTTTGACCTGGATCATGTTTAGGGATATTCCAGTGTTTTGTTATTGGTTTGCAGGACTTTAATGAAATGTCTATATTTAAGAGTTTTGGAAGGTTTGACTGTACACTTTAGAAAAACATTCTTCTGCTATTTTAATGATTTAACTCCATTTCCAAGATGTATATAGTTAATACCAATAATACCGTTGCGGTTCCTATGACGTAAGAGGTTAAGTAAACAATGTCAGATGGCATCCGAACACGACTGGAAGAAAATTGCTATAAAACTTCTTTCCCGTTAGCTACACTATTTTGAAAAGGACAAGCTTTGGAGGCTTTGGGATGGGATATATGCTTGACCCAACAGGGCTTAAATGGGAGAATGATACAGTCAGGAGAGCAAACGCAGCTCTACTGTAAAGAAAATGAGTGACTGGCAATTATCTTAGAAACGTCTGGCATAATGCTGTGAGGTAATGTTTCATATCTCTGGAGGTGAGTTGCCATTGCATTGCAGCACTCCTCTTTGCCGCCGAGTGTTTTAGCTCAATAAAAGCGCTTTATCCACACCTGCCACTTACATTAATAATTTTTTTTTGGTGTGACTGGATAGAATTGGGATTGAAAGGCAGCTTTTGATGAAAACCCAAAGCCTTTAACTGTCCTTTTTTCTCTTTATGGCGAGTACATCAACAACGAATGTAATTTTTTTTTTCCTCCTCCGCTGTCAGAGTATTTGCATTGTGCGTGTAATATGCGGTCCTCGTTCGCTAAGCATATAAACTGTCCAATTTCACCCTAAAACTAGGTAGCTTTGACAAAACACCTCATATTGTGTGATATTGCTGGGATATTTTACCTCCATAAACTGGCAAATAATTCATCTAAAGCGGTGTAGCAAAGTGAATGGTTGAAACAGTTTGAAAGAATGCTTTTGGGGTAGTCTCAGATTAAATGTTTTTTTTTTTTTTTTTGCAACAGCCGGTAACACAGCAGAAGAGCTTCAAGGTTTGGCACAGAAATATTTTGAAATGTGAGCTCAATTATACGTATTCATGCCCTCGTAAATGACATATGTTGTTAGTTACAGAGGGTATTTCAGAAGTGGATTTGCACTGACGAACAGTTAAGTAATTATTTGTCTGCGCCGACTATAATGAGACACGGTTCACCTGACAAATTGTTTTAGAAAAATAACAAAAAAGAAGAAATGTGGTAGGTGTAGCTTTTTTTTAATTTTTAATTTTTTTTTTACAATGACGATCACACCAAGTCTAGAAATAAATAATGTAAAAATTCTATTCAGTACCCAACAACTATCTGGACACTCTCGGCTTTTTTTTTTTCCCCCTTCTCTTTTCTCCTCCACGGAAACACCAGAAAGGAGTAAGCTTACAACTATTTACAATGTGCCGTCCTCCAGCTCACTGGGGGAGAAGCAATTTGTTCGAAGAAGTAAATCCATTTAGCCCCTAACAGAAAGGTGGCCAAGGGACTTAATTGAGGTCTCTGGCTATATTTAAAAGGAATAAATAATTTTTTGGAAGAAGCTGCTTAGTTTGGACCGGGGTCAAACAGTTGAATACACATCCCAGTAATGGAAAAGCTGCAGTACTTGAGTCCAAGTTTGTCCTATAATCCTACACAACACCATCACCAACATATTTCTATCATGATAGATGTTATTGACTGTCCTACTTCTCTGCTTGATACCAGAAAACTAATCTCTCTCTCTCTCTCTCTCTCTCTCTCCGCTTCATTGTCTGAAAATGTGAAATCTTCTCTTTGGGCTGGGACGTCTGTTCTGCCAGAGTAAATACTTGGTTTGAACGGCGCAGCATGTCGCAGCTAAAAACTCCACAAAAAAAAAAAATAAATTTTTAAAAAGTGTGAAAATACAACTTGTTAAACACATGAGCAATAAATAAATGATCCTTCACTCTCTGTCTCGGTGAGCTCAGGTGTCTGCGCAAAATCTCGAGGGTGTACGTGTACGGTGTTGAATATCCATACTTGCACAATAGAAAAGGCGCATACGCTCAGGAAAACACACAGCGGCTCTATGAAACACCTGCCTGGAGGCTCACACTGAGACAATCCAGAGCCAGACAAGTCTTTGGCTTACTTCCTCCAACACCACAACAGGAAAATCACAATAGAGCATTCCTGACCTGTACGCCCTGGGTCTTTCATGACAAGTGCTATATAATTGTACCGTCTGGCCCTAATTATTTACTGTCACTAGAAAATTTGATAATGATTTGTCTGCAACCAGCCCTCCTGATCCCCTTTTCCTTTCTTAGCTGCTTTTTTTTTTTAATTCTTTTCTGTTCTTTTTCTTATTTATATGTTGACTCAATGGCATGTTGAATTAGCCCTGTGTTTCTGATTATGTTTTCATCAGTGTTTTTTTTTTTTTTTTTCATTGAATCAAGTTGTAAACCAATTTAGCCGCTGGCGCCCTAAAACTATTCTGGCATGAAACAGCTATTGCAGCGTTTAGTTGCCCCTTCCAACACCCCCCACTTTTTTTTTTTCTCTCTCTACTGCCAGTAAACGTTGAAATATGTTGTAGTGTGTTTGAAGGAGTTGTCACTGCACGTGGCCAGTCAGCAGATGTCTGAGATGAGAGCATACCTTTTATTGTGCCTTTACTGGCAGATAATGGTTCTGTAGTGCTGTGGTTTGGGGGAGTTTCCAGTGACTGGATGGACTCTTGTAGAAGAAGGCAGGTTTTTTTTTTGGTTTTTTTATACGCACATTTTCTTTAATTGTTTCCCAGATCCTTGGCTTTTACACTGGATATAATGATTAATTGGACAAGCACAAGCTGCGGGAACGCCTTACAAGTCAAACTGTCTGACTAACTGTTTCATTTTCTGTTCACGTTGCGAAAATGTACTTTAAAGGTCTGAACTATTGTTAGAAGGAAAAAATAAGACTTTTTTTTTTTTAATGAACTCCCATCGAACTGGCAATGCTCTCCGTGGAGAATTTGGTCACTAATTTGCTTTTTTCCTTTCTTAATAGTAACATGCAACACGAATTATTATAAAACCCATCAACTGTCAAGCGGGTTTGATGCTTATTGTTCGGCTTATGGCCTTCCTGTCGGTGTGACACATGTCATGCCAGAACCAAGAAATGACAAGTAGCGTCTTCCCCTTAAAAGGCCACATTGTAAGTGAAGTCAATCAATAAAGTGAGATGGATAACACCGCTGATCCAGACACTAAGGGCCTCCCTTTGTTTTTGTCCTCACACACTTGTAGACTTCTGTGTGCTTTACAAGTCCCAAATGTCACACACTTCATCACTGCCATCCTCTGATTACTTCTTCCTTATTAGTCCTTTATCCAGACGGCCATAACTCTTCAGTCCAGTGTCATTATTCTGAGTGCAACATTAATAAAATCAATGTTATGACACCTAGCCTTCCCGATGCAGGTAATTGAAGTCACAGGTATCGTGGGTAATCGAGTTGTGGGGGTCCATGATTGACATGTAATAGGATAAAGAGTCTCCAAGCTGCGAGGCACTGACATTGTCCCAGAGCACTTTCTGTGAATCATGAAAACTGGATTTTACTAGAGACAGTTAAAAAGATTACTTCAAATTTCTGTTTCTCATTTCTTATAGCATGTATCCCACATCTTTAACTAACACGGTGTACTTGATGTATTCTTCTTCATCTTTATAATGGTATGGTTTATGAGAAGAAAGTGTATTAAAAGCCTGTTAGTTACAGTTGAAAAGGAGATTTCATAGCCTTGTTTGTAGAAGTGTTGATGCATGGACAAACCTGTGATTTTTTGAAAGTTCAACCTTTTATAAATATTTCTGCCAAATTTTAAGATTCTAACATGCTTCTTATATTTTTTGGCCGATTTTTGAATAAGCTAGGGTCAAGGATTCAGTGAAAAAAGAAGAAAACCGAAATTCTTGCAATTCATAATTATCAAACGGAAGTTTGAATCCACAATTCCCGATTGTGGATTCTAACTTGTTCCCCATCCACCTTATTCTCCAGACCTGGCCCCCTCCGACTTTCCATCTTTTCCCCCAGATGCAAAAAGCCTTGGCTGGTCCCCATTTTGCTAGTGAGGATGATGTCATAGCTGCAGTTGAGGGGTTTCTTGAGTCCCAAACGAATGAGTTAAAAAAGCTCTTCAGCACCGTTGGAGCAAGTGTTCAGCCCTTGAGGGGGACTAGGGTGATAAAATAATTTTAAAAATCCCTTATCCCTTTTAGTTTTTCTGATGCTTAAAACTTTTCATACACCCCTCGTATATTGTTTTATTGGACAAGTACCTCTCAATTTAATAAAATAATCCAGATATTAGATTAGATAAACCTTTATTTGTCCTGCGCTCAGGGGGATTTCAGATATACTGAAATGTCAGCTAGATTAACAACAAACAATATATATTTTTTCATATTAAAGCAGATGAACAACTTTGTTTTCGTAGTATTCCCTTAAATTAAATAAACTTCAATAACTATAATATAATTCCCCATTTAATTTAGAATCATTTTTATGTATACAGTGGCTAGACCTTTATCCTTGTTTGTCCTCGGCTGGTTCTTTACCACATAGGCAGATTCTCATGTATAACACTAAATAAGTGACAATTTTTTTTACAGAGTGGACTGGAAATTAACATGAAAATGAAAATAAAATTGGGTTAAGATGAGATAAGTGATTTGAAGGGTTTGGACGTGCAGAGCTCTTCAGAAACGATTGCTGTAAGAATTGAGCATCAGTTGTGTTGCATTAAAATCTCAGCAACGGAAAAAGCAACAAAAATGAGACTAATCTTGGCTGGAAAGAGTAGTTTCCACGATGTTTTTTTTTCCCCCCCTGAAAAACTCAACTCAACTAGTTTAGTTGTTATAGTGGAGTCCTTGGCCTAAGACTGCGGCGTGTGTTTGTTTGTTCCTGAGATGATGCCTCGTTGTTATCCATGGCTAGCACAACGCTCCAGGCAAAGCCCCAACCAACGGACTGCTTCCCCAGTAATTACCAGTCCTACTGTCAAAACACAAGATAGCGAGGAGCAGACGAGCAGATAGAGAGCAAGAAGCTAAAGAGAGAGAGAAAATGAGAGAAAGCGTGATTGAGGTCGACGACTCCAGTGTAAGCAAACGCCTCTGAACGCACACACAGCGACTAATGCACACACGCAAACCTCCCAAAACTAATACTCTTCTGTCATCTGGCAGTTACATGTCGTGCCTTGATCATGTGGAGGTCGGGCCATAAAGAGAGCTCATCCTGTCGACCACCTCAGGAAGTCACCTCAGTTATTACCCAGCAGACCCGGCTCCTCTCCAGGCACCTCCCAGCAGACACCATACCTCATCTGTGGCACTCAACAGAGGCTGTGAATAAATGATTCATGGACGGACATTCACCCGACTTTATTTTTTTTAAAAAAATAGGGTAGGCCGGACCTGACATATTCATCATGTGTTCCATATTATAGTAGAAAGTGTAATGATGAACCTTATTGAAATGAGGTTTTAATAATGGATCTGCAGAGTAAGCAGGGGAATCTCACCCTTATTCCCAATAATAAGGTTATTAAAATAGGATTATCTGTCTTCAGTCCGTCATTAGTATTCAGTGAGTATTAGGCGACTTATTTCAAGACGAAATAATGCACTTATGGACTTTATTCCATTTAGATCTTGGATTTCTTCTCTGAAGGAAATATTTGTATTGTAACCATGAAAAAAAAACAACTAAATCATACATTTGCACAGTGTGCAACTCGCACAGGGTTTTTTTTTTTCTTTTTTGCATAATTTGCAGCGGATTATTCCACCGAGCAGCAGCACTGAACAGGTCAGATGTTCCTCTCAGACTAAACAGCTGCTTGGCCTAAAGTATATCCTTCTCAGAACACACTTTTGCATCAGTCAGTGTTGCTCAGTTATTAACATCACCCACAACACACTTCTCACTTTATCTCTTATTACTGTAATTTTAGGCACTTGAGTAATTTTTTCTAATTTGTATCTTTTTGAATGTCACCTACAATACAGTTCTTACTTTATCTGTTAGTCTTTTTTTTTTTAAATCAGACTTTTCTATGTTTACATCTTTTTTTTCTATTGTATTTCTATTGTGGTCTTGTAGATTTGAAGTTTCCCACTGAAGATACATGAAGCGTCTCATTATTTCATGATGTGGCGCTTTAAAAACAATTCAGCACTTCTCATGTTCAAATGTGAAAAGTTAAAACTAAGCAACTTTCAACATCAGACACATCGCTGAAATACACAGAAGTGCATCTGTAGCTGATCCTTTGTTCTTAGTTGGAGATGTGTAATATTTCCATTATCCGTCTTATTCTGCAAAGTGCTTAATTTGATTTCTTCACTTTTCCCCTGGTGGATTAATCTGTTGGATTTCTTTTCAAATTGCTGAAAGACACTAGCCTGAACAAATCCTTTGGCCATTGTTGTGCCTTTGCACAGGAATAATTTCACCGTGGGGAACCTTTTCTATTTTATGCGATTGCTTAATATTCTTTTTTGGTTGGAAACACCAGGAAGCATTTTAGGGATTTAAGACGAAGCCCGGCTAGTTTCTGCTTTAGTGCTCGACTTCAAAACTTTGCTAATCTCTCCCTCTCTTTTTTTTTTTTTAAAGCTGTGCAACTATGGCTGCTGTTATCTTGCTTTTCCAGTATTGAGCTTAGTGTTATCTAAGCCCATGGTTATACACTTATACATGGACAGTGCTTGGGGGCTTCAGGGGGTTAGGTGGCAGGTGGTGTCTCATACTTATATGTCTGAGTAATGCACGTTCTCATTACATATGGGTAAGAGTCATTCCTCAACTTCACTTTTCATGGAAATTCCTGGACCTGTGTTTTAAAGAGACGTCTCCCTCGACCATACAGCAAATATATCAAATGCTCATATTTTTATTCTTTTACCTTCTCACTCCTGAGTTGAAGCGAGTCTGCGCTGCCCGGTGAAAAAATAAATACTGTACTTTGAGTCTGAGTGGTGCAGGGGATCACTCATAGGGCGAGTTAAGATCGTGTGTTTGTTGAAGGCTACAAATGGGAAACTCACCAAAGACCTCTTGATTTTACTTGGCAGTCAGACACTCGAGCGGCGCACATTTCACCGCGGCAGTTGTAGTACGAGGCGAGATGGCCTTGACCAGACGAGCACAACAAATCTTTTATG
>JAPTHA010000019.1:12905709-12915832 GCA_029814585.1 Gymnapogon annona | reverse complement strand
GATCAGGACAGTGTACGGTGCTACCGTGAGATCTGGGAGGAAAGAGGAAGATTTCCTTCCAGACGGACATCTCCAAGAACTAAACCAAAGTAGAACCCGTACCTTCAACGTCTACAGAAGACCCTGCACCTGCTCTCACAGTCCCCCCCCTCCTCCTTCTCCAGCAGTGAGAGCAAGTACAGTACTGCATCTTATTTTGTATTTTTTTTATTTTATTGAATTAATAAAAAGTCTAAAACATGTACAGTATTTGGCTATTTATTCAGACATTTTGGGGTTATTTGGAATGTATTAAAGAGTTAATTTCGACTTACGTCGAAATTCGGGTGACATCGCCAACGTAGGAACGGAACTCGGACATAACCCGAGGACCACCTGTATTGGATATATACAGTATTTACCTCATTGGTCCAATATATATGACCACTAGAGGGAGTAGTGAGTCACAATGAGTCTGGACGTGCTAAAAAGTGACAGCCTGAGGGTTTGACCAAAGCATAAGTGAGTGATATGATAGGGTGTGAACCACTACAAAATAACTTTTACAGCCAATTAAACTGACAAAGTGAAAAAGGGTAGAAAGACAGTTGATATTTTCTGATATTTTGTATTTGCTGGACGCAGCTGTAAATGAAAGTAATAGAGTTTGATGTTGAAATCTCAGTGTTTCTTCTCCATGGGCGAGTTGGATAATGACGCTTATGAAGGTATCAAGTTGTTATGTGATTTTATTACCTTTGCTAAGGGCTATAATATAAACTATCAGCTGACACAGCAAACAAAGATTTAAAGTCTGTCATTCCAACAAAATGTTTTTTTTTGTTGTTTTTTTTGTGTCTTTCCTGCTTTTGTTCTGTCTCTTTATTTTTTATTTGACCTTTATTTCAGGTAAAATCAATTGAGAACAACTTCTCATTTGTAATGATGACCTGGCGAGACTCCCCAACAGTCAAATACAAAGACAAAACAGAGCAAAGAAAACAAAAGAGAAATACATAAAAGGAAACAAACTAATAAAAAAATAAAAGGACAGGTAAAAAAAAAACCCAAATAAAGCAAATTAATCCACTACTCGCGACCGATGGTAAAAGGACTATTAAGTTAAAAACAACACATTTAACTACTTAGGTGTATGTGGAGTGAGCAGAAGGCGACTCCACATGTGCAACTGTTGAGTCACATATGGAGTGATGTCTGTAGTCTGACATCTCCGACCCTGTTGCTGTTACGGATGGGGGAATTAATCTGGTCTTGTATAAATGTAACTTTCATTTTGTCTTATGAAAAATTTTAAATAAAATATAATTTTTTTAATAAATACATGAAATAATCATTAATGAGTTTTTGTTTGAGGAAGAAAATTGGATTCTATCACAATAAAGAGTTGTATAAACAATAACATATCAGAATTTCTCTACGGAAATTGTTTGCTTACAGATGCTCCATGTCAGTATATATACTGTATTTTTTATCTTTACATCTCTATAGAGATGTAAAGATAAAAAAATATGAACTTCAAGGAAAAGGGAACAACAGTACTTGCAAAAACAATATAAATACACTATATATACAGAATGCAATTATTACCAATATTAAGAAATATATATATACTTATGTATAAAAATACTTATGAATATATGCATATACATACACATGTACACACCTATACATATACTTGTAAAAATAAAAGAATATATAAGAATTTTGTGCAATCTGGAATACATACATGATGTACAGGTTTTGGCAAGTCTCGTAATTTTTATTGTTGTTGTTAGTATTCTTTATTGTTGTTGTTATTGCTTATAATCGTTGTTGGAGAGTAGAGTTGTCCAGTTTGAGGGCCACAGGCAGGAATGATTTCCTGTGACGTTCCATGGTGCACCTTGGTGGAATGAGTCTGTTACTGAATGTGCTCCTTTACTTTATTCAGTGTGTGGATACATAGCATTGTACATAGTGGTACAGGACTCACTCCTCTTGTTGAGAGGTTGGTGAGTTTATCAGTGCTACATATAACCCCTTTAAAAATCAAATGCTTTGAATAGTAATGTTTTCAGCAGCGAGTCAATACAGCTGCAGCTAAATGTGCAGAAATGTCCGTACGTTGCATTAATTCCATCCCAAAAGTCCCCCAGTGGGTTAGATTTTAACCTCTTTCTCTTCCTTATACGTCTAGTAATAGATGGAAGTGTGTTTTCGTTATGGTAAGTGTACAAGTGTTGAAACCCTAACGGTATTAGGACGTATGTTTCCAGTTCCTCTTTGTGGATACCCATATGCCCAGGCAGCCGGGATCAGGACGAGTGCGAACCAATGACAGGGCTCGGAGGGGGGAGGTCATAATTCGGATGCAGTTTTGTGGAGGATCCCTTGGGTGTCACATATATGTCATCAGGGTCCTGTAAACCCCACTCTTTGCTGATAGATTGCCACTGGAGCAAAGAAATTATTTTAAAGGAAGTGCTGAGTTGTTGATGGAGGCCCTGACACGTAGCTGACGTATCGTCTCAACGGCAGCATCCGCGGCTGAACAACACAGGAAAGTGCGGCGCAAAAATATTTTTTTTACAAACATTCTCGAGGTGTGCCTTTACGCCAAGTTCTACATATCTTAAGTTATACATACACCGGCCCCAGCGCTGCCACAACTGATTTGATTGTATGTGCGGACCAAACCTAAACCATGTTAAATTACCCAGAGTGCTTGCCTCGTTGTCTCGTCACAGCAGCTGCTATGTGACGCTCTCAATTGCTCCTGGCTGCCACGCTGGCGGTGTCAAGGCGTCTGCCTTCTACCTAGGGTTGCAAACACAAGTCAATTACGCCAATTAATCTGGCGGGAGAGTGGAATGGAGATGGAGATTGTTTTGCATGAGTCAAAATAAACACGGGGCCTTTTCCCCCCGTTGCATTTAGACACATTACTGTTAATGAATACAGGCTGGAGCGTTTTTTTGGTCATTTCACTGGGATAAATGGGTACATTTAGGAGATGGAGATCACGTCGTGCATTACATGCTGGCAAGATAGGAACAAAGCATGTTTAGACTTCGCTGTCCCGAGCTTTCTTCTGGCATTATCAACTGCAGACAAAGTGAAGGGATGAAGACAGACTTTCAGAGAGACTTAGTTACAGATGGAAAGGATCATATCTTCAAAGAAAGAGAAATACAGTTTGGTTTGATGCAGCACTTTTACGAGAACTGTGTGTTTCTAATCATCTTCCACATAGGAAGACGAAAAGGATGGAGTAAAAAATGGACAGGAGATGAATGAAGGGGATGCTGCTGCAGGGGAGGAGGAACATTACATGGGTCGTGCTGTTCAGGTGCTGTGGCAGCCTTAAATTTTTCATTGGCTGCATTTCCACCGCTCTGTATACTGTCCCAATGAAACCCAGGCCATTTGGACCCCGTCTGTGTCGGCCGTCATACGGTGACCAGCTGGTGCTTTATTAGCCGGGGCACTCTGTTGACTGCTCTCGTTAAACTCCTGAACCTTTCTTGCTTAGCCATGCTAGGCCTAGCGAAAATGAAACCCAAATTTTCTGATGGTCTGAGAGGACAGAGCATTTGGCGACTGCGATAAATCATCCTCTAGACATTGGAGTCATTTTTTTTATATTTTTTTAATATATGGCATTCGGCATACTTGTAGGGGGGCTGTGGATGATCACAAAAACAGATCTGAGCTTTGACTTTCATAAAAATGTATTTTTATAGTATTGCCTTTGAGACTGGTCGCTCTTGTTATAAGCTATTACTCTTGTATTATGGAACAGAGTGAAGACATTTGTCAGCAAGATGAAATGTGATACCGCCAACCCGATGTTTATTTACACCACTAGATGTATGTCGAAAAAAAAAAAAAAAAAAAAGACATCTCCAAAGTATGAGACAACTGTTAAACTCTGAAATGATCATTTCTTTCGGCTTTTTCCCTTCCGGGGTCGCCATTGTGAATCCAATTCGCATATTTGATTTGGCAGAAGTTTTTAATGTCTGATACCCTTCCTGGCACAACCCAATGGACACTCACCCTGGGAATCGAACCCAGGTCCCCTTTGCTCTACCCACTGTGCCTTACCAACTGAGCTATCCAGCTGGCGTTAAACTAAAATATATTTACATATTACAATAGGTGTCCCTATAAAAAATAAGCCGTGCTGATTAATGTAACTTCCACAGCTCATCGCCATGTTTTTAACTTTATTCTAATCCGTTGACACCCTCCTGACTTGGCTTGAAAAATTTAAAATATTCCCGATGAAGAGATCGGTGAAATAAAGCTCCAATTTGTGACCTTTGCTCTCTGTCTTTGCACTGAACTCTCCCGACTTAAGGAGAAAAAAAAAAAAAAAAAACTTGCCCTGGCTCCCTCAGCTGCTCGTAGGTTTCTGGATGTCTGATAAGCTGATCCGTCAGGCTCAATCTCGCCTTCCCTACTCTCTGACCTCTCTGCTCTCTGTGTAATTGCCTCAGAGTTTGATGGACCAGTGTCTCTGAAGCAGATGATGTCTCACCGCCGCTTATGATAACAGCTCCAAAAGTCCTGGTCCCTGGCCACCACACAACTCCTCTCACAAGTTGGTGCTGAAGGAAGTAAACCATCTGCAAAGGAAATAAAAGTCCCGGTTTTGCTCAGCCCTGGTTTTCATTTCCACTTTGGGAATAACTTCAAGCTTTCCCATCAGGCACCTTTTAGCAGCACTTATGGTGCAATGGTTACTGTACGCAGGCTTTTATACGCACGTTTCAGCATAATACAGATGTCAAAATCCCTGTCCTTCTCGCAGTGATCAAAAACATAAGCAACCCCGCCGTCCATTTTTAGAGCATGTTTTTGTTTTTTGGTTCCTGATGGAACCTCTGCCAAGCCCAAGGATCCCTCCCAGCCTTCTGCACACAAATATATTTCCATCCCAAGCATGCCGTGATGTCCATAATTGCATTTAAGTGACAAGATTGAGGTAATTAGCAAACCAGATAATGGGACAAAGTACAGGCTTATGAATTGGATCACATACGTGCTGATACAAAGCATATGCTGGCAGAGTCGCAAAAAAAAAAATCCCGAAATGTCTACAAAGGAGGAAACACATGTTTACAGGGGCCCTCAATGCGAACCATCTTACAAGTAGATCACCTTTACTCTTTATTTATTTATTTATTATTGTTTTTGGGACATAAACATAAGCATAATTCCAAACAGTGAAGGTTTAAGCAACAAAAGTTACAAGTACAACATTTGTCGGAGATGGGAAAGTCATGTTTGGAAGGGCGTTGAACGGAACCAGACAGGTTGATGGATGCACTGATACTGTGTCTTTGAGATGAACGTGCACAAAGGAGTTTACCCCGTCTGGCTCCTGGGCTGTCGTGAGCCGCGGCGCTGACGGACACGAGGACACATGATAAATGAAGATGTATGACTGCAGATAGAGCATCAGATTAGTGGTGAGGTATATCTGATGATACGGTGTAATCAATCCCATTCATCCTGTCTCTGTCCCGACACTTGACTATCTGCGACTGTCCAGACCCAACAGTCGCCCAGACAAACACGGTATAAAGGACTCTGCAATTATAGAACAGCGCCATTATATTCCGTCTTTTCATCTCAAGTCTTAACTCTGTTCCTCCAGCGCAGTAATAGAAGACAGCCTTTACAGGGTTTGCTGGTTTTGTCACACATCTTTTGGTGATTATTTCCCTCTTCTTTTTTTTTTTTTTTTCAACTATTAAATGGAATGCAATACATTTAAAAGCTTCACATATCACCAGGGCGCTTTAATGTCTTGCCAGTTCTATTTTTCCCAAGTGGAGATGAGCTAATTGCTAATGGTAAAGTTAGAGTGTGCAGGACACAACAGCATTTGGATTTCGAAACCGAAATGTGTGAGGCACATGTTGGGGAGAAATGTTGAGCCAGGCATTATTGGAAAACAGGCCCAGCCACCTACAGGAATACATCGACGAGATTTAGGCTGACAGCAGTGACTCAACGTTGTGTAGGCATCCTGATAAACACAAAATTAATTAAAATCTAAGAGGGAAGCTTAACTTTTGTGGTGTAAATACTTCTCTGTCAATTCTCAAGTTTCCAGGGAGAGACGCAAATAATAAAAGCAACCTCAAACTGTCTGTGAGAATGTTTCCGCTTAATCCATCCTTTACATCTCAGTGTGGCAAACCGCGACTGCTTAATCTTCGATAATTAATGTGTATGATAATGTATATTTATGTTGTTTCCATTAGTTGTTTTTATTAGTATACTAAGTGATGTAACAGGGAGTGATGCCGGACTTAACGCAGCATAAACAGCCTCGTGTATTTCTAATGTCATCAAATAGTTCACTCTGTCAGCATTTCAAAACGTACAAAAGGCTGTCAAAGTCATGTTTTTCATGAGATAAGTCGCTTCTGCCTCCTCAAAGATGTGAGAATTCCAACCAAAAAACATGCTTGTGAGCACAGCCAATTAGTGGCTGTTTTCCAGACTCGGGGCGATGCCTTTGACTCTGTTGTCAAAGTTGTAGTTGCAGAGTGCTACAGACCTACATCTGGCAGCCATGACAGGTAAAAGAAGAATAAAGCACTATTCCACCATCAGCACTAATGGGAATAAATGGCTTACCTGAGCCAGCTAAGAGCAAACCACATCCTGCTAAGAGCACCCAAAGGTTCCCCGTCAATCTGAGGCCCAAAACGGGCCTTTCAGTGAAGAAAAGAATGTCTCAAAGTAAAGTGTTTACGTTATGAAAATAACTTTCTTTGCTAACTTTGCAGAAATGGGAGAGAAGAAAAAGGGAAGCACCTTGTACGTGAGTATACTCAGCTGGGGGGGGGCAATAAGTAGACATAGTTGACAGTGTGAAAGCAGCTTTGCATAGCTGTGGATGTGAGCCAGTCTTTCCTGGCATGACTTGTAGTGTGTTTGGTCAAAGTGGGCAACGTCGTCGGTTGAAATAGTTCCTATTACCCGAAGAGAGATTAACATGAGCACCAGCGCTAATTACTATCATATGTTAAGAAAAACTCGAAGTCATGTGGATCTGGCAGTGCCATCCTAAGGTGATGACAATGTAAAACATCTTGCAGTGTTTTTGTGGTGCGGGAAATCTTTCTGCAAACAATTCTATTCGTGACCCAAATGAAATGATTAGTTTCTCTCTCCCTTCAGAAAAATTCCTCCTCAGAACAACCCTTGAAAAAAAGTGGAGAGAGTCGAGTCAGAACAGAACCCCGCGTCTCTGCTGTGCGCTCAATTTGCTGCTTCTTATCTGCTGCGGTCAACGTTTCACCTCTGATCAAGTTTAATTTCTTTCTTTCTTTCTTTCTTTATTTCTTTCTTTCTTTTTTTAATCTAACGCTGATGGTGTAATGGTAGATGTAATGGTTAGATGGTCAAAAGCATTTTATAAAACTAGAAAATCCTTCGGCTGTAAGGCAGCTGTATTTCAAGCATCTGATGATATGATGAAGTAATGAAGGCGTGCTTTTCATAAATAACTCAACGGTAATTATAGTGAAGTGGATGAAATGTCACTCGAAATATTAACTTCAAGACTAATTGAATTCTAAGTGTGATCAAACACACTTGAGTTGTTAATCTCCGCTCCCTTTAGATGAAATTAGTAAACGCAGTGAACGCTCCCTTATTCTTAGAAAAATCAGCCCAAAATGGTTGACTTATGCAATGCCAGTTTAGTTTACTGGCTTTGGTAACCTCTGCAATTTGTCGAAGAATATAATAGGCCAATAATATACGAATATGAATCAAATAGTGACAAAATGGCAGACATAGAAATCAATGAACCCAAAATGTAATCTAATATTGTAGTTGGCACCACATCCCACATATACACTGTAATCTAAGTGGCTCTTCTGAAAGTGTAGGCTACAGTTATATTTTTACATGGGAATTTCCGTGACGTCATTTGACACATCAGAATATAGCATTAGTTTTATTACGTACTAATTATAATGTGCCAAGCCGCAAAAAATCTGAAATCTTCATTTGGCTCAAAATATAAACTGGGTGTTTTCTTTTTTCTTTTTTTTTATGTTGTGAAAAAGAAATAATAATAATAAAAAAACTAAAAATTAAAAAATAATATTAAAAAAATTACAAAAAAACAAAATAAAATAAAAACAGAAAACACCCAGTTTACTGATTTAAAAAAGCACGGCAAGAATGAACTGCATTGGCTCAAAATTATGCTTCAACAAATCAGACCATAATCATTTTATATAATTGTATATCTGGCACCAACTGTTCATGTGATCACACTCCCTGAACTGTGTATCCATATTTAATGTCAGTATAGAGTGAACTACGGCCCACACTCCAGCACAGTGGGTGGAGTTAATGCAATCACTAAAGGGCAACAACAGTGTCTGGAGAATGAAATCAATGAAGTGAAGAAACAGTTCAAAACCCAAGGGTGATGTCACCGCGCCTCCTTCTCTTCAGTCTACACACCAGATATAACTCTACGCTCTTCAGGTCTTGAGATGAGACATATACTGTGTATCCCGTGTTAAGATTAGACGAATCATGATGCCAGAGTAGGTGAGATTAAGTCATGAACATAGCTTTCAATATGTAGGCTACAAGAAAAAATTGAAACGGACAATAATTTAACTAGTACAATTGTTTCTGTTAGTCACGGCGTGTTGGTGTTGTCACCTTTTCTGTTTTTGCTGACAGTTTCGGCGACTTCTGCCGCCTTCCTCGGAGCAGTGGTACGGTGTTTCTGCGTCTCCTTTTAAGTCATGTGACCATCCTGACAGATTTGACAGTTCTGTCAGGACGGCCACACCCTCCGCCGGTTGGTGTCCTTTTGAGGGTGGTGTCCCAGGTGTAGGAGAGGTTGTAGGCCCCCCCGTCCCGGTTGATGGTGCTGTGCTCGTGCTTTCTGATCTCCATTGCCTCCTTGATCCAGCGCCTGATCTTGTGTGTTTGGGTTGTGATGATGTTGGTCTTGTCCCAGTCCATGATGTGGTTGTGTATTTTGCAGTGATCCATTATGGGAGACTTCTTGTTTTCTTGCTGTGCCATGTTTCTCTGTGTTCTGGTGAGCCTGGCTGTTGTCTCTTTCTCACACTCTGTTTGATGTTCTCTTTTCCTTGTGTACCATGTCCTCCCTGTCTCCCCTACGTATGTTTTGTTACAGGATTTGCAAGGTATTTCATATATGACGTTGCATTTTTTATCTGTCGCTATTGCGTCTTTTGGATTTACCAGTAACTTTTTAAGTGTTAAATGGGGTTTTAGTGCTTATTTATTCACACTACCATCTCTTAGCTCCAGATGACGCATCACAGACCCTCGTTATCATCATGTATACCGTCAATGTTGTACAACAATTTAATTGTTGTATATTTGTGTACTTTTTTTTTCTCTTTCTATTCTGCTGTTGTATCTGAAATTTCCTTTTGTGGGACAATTAAAGGTATATCTAATCAATGTCATTGGATTACATATCATATCAATAACCAATAATGTCATACATATCAGTAACCATTTATGGATATTCTGACCTATCCAGTTACATAAGATAACTCCACCTCATTTAAACTTTCTCAAATATCCTTTTTTTTTTTTTTTTTTTTAATCCTGCACTGGATGTTTGAATAATTTCCAGTAGATACTGGCGCCATTACTCAAGCTTAAAACAAATATTTACTCCATGTATACAAAAACTTCAACGTACACGCTAACATAATTGCAGTATACGGTAAACACACACACACACACACACACACACAAAAAAAAGAATTGTGAGAGTGTAGTAGCATGGTGGGTGTTATTTACCAGATTGTGTTGAGAAAATGAGCTGGCGTATCGGGATTTATATCAGACATACCCCACACCCTATCCTCCAGGCTTCACTTGTATGTTCTGCATTAGCTCCAATAATCAAATCCACATGTGAGAAAATAGAAAGAGGTGCAGAGAGGACAGACGACGAAAAAACACAGGATAGAGAACAATGAGTGAAGGAGAGATAAGACACAGTGGAAGGCCGGTGTTAGAGGGACACTGCTGTGTGTGTGTGTGTGTGTGTGTGTGTGTGTGTGTGTGTGTGTGTGTGTGTGTGTGTGTGTGTGTGTGTGTG
>JAPTHA010000019.1:12823213-12838304 GCA_029814585.1 Gymnapogon annona | reverse complement strand
TTTTTTTTTTCTTTTACTTGACTGATTTTGCATCACAAATTCCCCTCTGCTCCCCTACATACAGCACGATCCCATCAGTGACCTGTTTCCACGGTCAATCAACAACAACTCTGTATCTCTAGGACAAAACATTTCCAAACCACTGCAAAATACCAAACGCTTATGTCTGGGTTTCTGTATTTGTTTTAAAAAATACTGTTTTATCTCTGTGAGAATATTCTGTACCTCAGGGCTGCTGCTGCTGCTGAAAGACACAGCACCCGAGTGTATTCACTCATTATAAAAACAAAAAAAAAAAGTCCTTTCCCCATCCGTCACAAGGTCAGTTTATCTGGTTGATATGTCTATGTTGGTTTTCAGTCGCCACGTGGTGATCCCGTCAGTGTCCTTGAGGCCATCCTGAGAATGGTTAGTGTGTCCAGCCTTTGGTGCCGGAGGCCCTAGCTATTTTAATAGGTGTTACCACAGGGTAGACGGGCCATTGGCTTTGGGATTAGGTTTCGCTTGTGCCAACAGAAGTGGTTTAATTGTGTATACCTGAGCTTTAATCAATGCCAAAAAAATGTTGAAAGTAACATCAAGAATGTTGGCTATCAGCCAGAGGACCTTGATGAAATTGCTGGAAATATCCAAGAAAAGAATTCTTACAGCCCGTCTACGGTTATGTTACACTTTCAAAAAAAAAAAAAAAAAAAAAAAACAGAATTCAGATGTACCATCAAGGTTGCATTATTTTTTTTTATTAAATAATTTATTTTTTATAAGATTAATTCCACTCTGTCTGGTATTATTTTCCATGTCCTCATTTGCTTCTGAGTTTGGGAGCCTTCACGCAACATAAAACCAGCATTTAAGAACACACTGTTTATTACGTAATAACAAGGGTAACAGTCTGTCATGGAGATGTTTGACATTACATCCATCTATTCAAATCAGTTTCCAAGTTTGGTGTAACACAAAATGTGCACACATCAATCATTTTGAAGGCCTTCCCCAGTATCCACTTATTCATCTCCATAAGTTCATAACTATACATATATACATATGTATGATATGAAACTCTGTTTAGTCACCCGACAAAAAGACAAAATCCTTTTTAATATCTAATTTTGAGAACACTGACTTTAGGGTCATATTGATAATGACAAGTAGTTTCAAAGAGAAATACATTATATGTACTGTATATATTTCATTAGACACTATATGAATATATATGAGTCAAATGAACTGTAGGCTATTCAGTGCAAATGCACACAGTCATCACTAACACCCTGACTGAGGTAAGATGGTATTTGAAGAACTTTGCACCACAACAGCTTATTATTCAGTATCACAGGCTAACTTCTATAAATGAGACTATATCAAAGGAGGGTTTTTGTGAGTGCACGTGTAGGTATACATGAGGCCGCGGGGTGGATATTCTATTTATAGACAGGGGAACTCACTTTGCCAAGTAAGATCCTCTTACTCTCTGAAATCCTTTTTTTTTTTTTTTTAATTCAGACAATTGTTTTCTAAGCCTTTGCATATCTGTTAAAGAAAGCGTAGGAGGGGGAGACAGACAATATGTTTTATTTAGTCTACGGACATGTGAAAGAAATCATCTCGCTGTGAGACTCAGCATGTGTGTATTGTAGTGGGTGTGAAGAAAAACAGCACCCAGATGGATAATACTGTAAATGAAACAAAACACAGAGCCTGTGCCAATGTTTTTTTTTAGGTCATCCTTCCCGAAATTCTTCTCCCGTCCTTTTCCAAATACCTGCTTGGCTAAAGGATTGTGGTTCCAGGTCTGTGTATTACTCTGTGGAAAGTATTATGACTCTACTAACAGAGCCGAGAAAACAACTACACTTTTATTTCTTGTCCAACTGAAACCGCCTCGAAGTGTGACGAGACGAACATTAAAAACACTTTGCGATGACTCAGCAGCGATGGCGTTAACCTCATTGACTCAGCTGTCTCAGATATTCCCTTTGTAGGATGTCTGAGAACTGTTTGAGTTTCCTTTACCCGCTGTTGCTTGATTTACAGTGTGAAATGCACAAAAGGAAGAAAGAAAAATTGTCCTATCTTCAAGAGAGTTTCCATAAAACAAATAAGATGAGCTGGCAAAGATCACAGACGCCTGGGATGTTTGCAGCGCTTCTCTTAGCGTGGACGGCGAGGGGGGGCACGCGGGGGTGGGATAAGTTGGGAAGCATTATGTTTCATTTTCTGTTGTAAGTCCTCTCGAACTCTTGGCGCATTCCTTCTGGAGTCTCCCTGCATCATCTCCGTCTCCTCCGTCTCTGTCGCCACCAGTGTCAATGTGTTATGAGAAAATGCAGTCTCTGGAAAGTGTCACATCTGCATGGGAGAGACAGAGTGCAAGGGGAGTTGAGGGGGGTGAGGGGGGGGTGACGGATGATAGCTGAAGATATTCAGCAAAAATGTTCCCTGTGGGATTTCAGCATTTACAAACTCTGAGGTAGTGTCTATTTTAAAACATGGTCTTAATTGGGTTTTCCTTTTATTTATGTATTATTTTTGTGTTTTTCCTGTATTAATTATTATGATAGTCTACAAATACTTTGCACAAAGGTCTTCTATTGAGCCATAAGGTCCCATTGTTACCCAATGTGTCAGTTCCCAATTTTTTCCCCCTATATTCTCATATTTTCCTCTGAATTTTATGTTTTTTCGATGAAAATCAGGCCTTTAAATATACTGATCACTATAATGTTATAAAACAGAGAACTCTATTATTAATTGAACAGAAACCCACTGTGTCCGGTTTTACTGGTGAACCAATATTGTAGAAGATGGTGGTGTTTATGTAAGTCTGGAGCCTCTGACCATCCAAATGGGTGAAAAGATGACAAACTGCAACTACAATTGAAAAACTACAATGATTTTCATGTATTGATAGAATTAGTAGATCAACAGATATTAAACATTGACATCATGGTTTTGGCCGATGGTGGATGTTTTGGGTCTTTGTGAGTTAATATACTCTAGACAAAGGTATGTTGTGTTACTGCCCACTTCTACTGTTCAAGCTGGTTGATGTTCCTTATTTGAGACAAACCAGGCTAACGTGGATTTATTATTTCATACAATAATGATTATCTGGCTCGCTGTATTCCACATAATTTTACTAGGCTGTCACTCCAGCTTGGAGATTCGGATACGAGGGTCCGATGGCTTGTTTACTGAGATGCGACTGGAGGTGTCACGCTGAATAAGTCCCCCCGGCCCCTCCACCTCCTCTCCCTCCTTCACTCTGAGACCCTCATGCTATGCGCCCTCAAACCTCCACAGGTGCGGGTGTTGGGTGGCGGCGCTCATGCCAGGTGGGATGTGACTAATGACCATCTTGGAGTGCCACCTTTAATTTTGGGTGGTGGGTTTCGCATATGGGCAAACTCGGATGCATGAATTTGAGGTTAAGAAAGTGTGTTACTGAATGTGTGTACATTGGTTCTCTCAGCCAACCAATTACTGTCCTAAGGAGCAGACAGCTGTCGCCACTATCGTTTCCTTTTTCACTACAATCTCTCCTCCTCTTCCCTCTTCATCCCTCCCTTCAGTTGACAGGGGAGAGTCAGAGGGGAGTCGCAGCCTGGGGTCCTGCTCCCATGGGGAGTCATTACACCACTGTGGGACTCTCTTTCTCACACACACAGGCGCACACACACACATGCTGTCTCTACTGTCTCTTTCTATCTATCACGATGCCACTACGTCCGCCACTTAAGCCTGTGGCCTTTGCTTTAGGGATTTGTTACACATTCATGTGATGGCACACACATATACACTCTCTTAGCCTAATGTTCTCTCTATATTGGTCATTGCCCACTCCCCAGATGGGACTCAGTCCATTGAGTTAGGAATATGACAAGGTTTTGACTTAGATGCAGAGTGTGTGGATTTGAAACTTCATCCTCAGCAGCAGCAACTTTCATTTTTGACAAATTCCTCTTTTTTTGTTTTTTTTGTTCATATGCATCAATGTTTCCCATGCTGTGATGGGCTGTAGGAGCATGTGTTAGCCACTATCGAGCCACCGAGGTGCCATACCTCCTCGGTGCTTCACTATCTTTCCCTCAACACTCATTCTTTATCTGAGACTGTTATACAAACCAGATTGGCCTTATCTTGGCTTTCTCGACACACACATTCACAAACATGCTCCATGTAGTCCATTTCCTACTCTTTTGGTTGATTCTACATGTAAACACACATACACACACTGTTAGAGCTTACGCATGCTATCTGTCAAAATCTTGAATGGATATGCCAGCTATTTCACTTAACCATGCTAGGAAAGGATGTTGGCAGTTAGAGGGAGAAAAAAAAAAGAATTTGGAAGAAGCACGGAATACTTCAATTCAACCATGAATGTTGTATATAGATAAGGCGCAACTCACACCGAGTGTGTAAGTGTTTGTACATACTGTATGTGCTTGTGTGTGTGCGTCAGTCTTGTAGAGATTTACCTCCGACACACTCGTTAATCACAGAATTCATTAGTCACCGAGTCTCTAATTGTTTACTTTCCCCCGCGGCGGTACTACACAAGGTTGCCGGCCCTCCCTGTTACAATTTTGGAAGAACATAATGGTAAATTAATTTTCCAGGTAGCACCAATTCGATTAGTCATTTCTGAGTGCACTCTATTAGCTGGGAAATTGTGCATTTGGAATTCAGGCTGGAAAATGTAGGTTTGAACATGTTGCTTATCTGGAAAAAAGACAAAGCATCTGGGTCTGAGGGTGAAAGAGAAAGAAACCTGGTAAGAAGGAGTGATGGAGTAATGATCCTGAGGGACGACATTAAAGAGAAATGGCTTGTTCTGGTTTGCGAGACTATAATGTTAGAACGAAGCTCAGCGAGAGGAGAGAGTGGTAAGACAAATGGATTCATTAATAAGACCAGAATGTACGAATAAAATCAAATTGATCCTCTAATTATGTGTGCATCATCAAAGAGGCAACTCCAATAGGGATAGCAAAATAGATCAAATAAATGACACTACTCCTAAAAATACATTAACGCCCAATTCAACACATTATTCTTTTATTTGTATTAAAAAAAAATGCATTTACATGAGTGAAATCAATTATATTTGTTTACCCCTTTGTCACAAATCATAAATGTGCCTGTTCTGTACAATATCCATCACCATTTGACATTTGAGCCCTTAAAAACCTTTCTTTAAATGTAATATTTTCTGTCTTTGTTACCAATTTTAACATTGTCATAGAGACAAAGATACTAAAAACCTACTCATTTAAACACATTATTAACATACTAATAATGATCTAAACAGCAGTTATCGATGACAGGACTGTGATTTATCTGTATTATTATACACCAAATGGCAACAAATCTTTGTCTGTCTCATTGAGTGTACAGAGGGGAGTAAAATAAAAATACAGTCAGTGATGCCAAATACCAATATGTGTTTTCTGAGTTGTGAACAGAATCATGTGATTCAGCCGTCAGGGAACACATCATTACTGGTTATAATGCACATAAAAATGGACAAAGATGTAAAACGCAGTATTATGTAGGAGATTACAGCTCAGACCCTCACTTCCTATTCAATTTAGAAAACTTTATTTGACCCCAGTGCACATGTGGGATGCATGATCGTGCACCACTTTTACACAAACCACGAAGTCTAAAGAAATAAAGAAATTATTCTATAGTGTATAATAAACGACAATACAACAAATAGCAAATGAATGTCTGAATAAAGTAAGGACAGGATGTCATATAATATATATGTAAGTTGTGCATTACAGGGACAAATTGTTACTGCAGAGGTAGTCGTGAATAAGTAATATACAGTAAATGAGAGCACTTGTTTTAGTGTGTCGCTACCTCATGACATTTGTCTTAGTGAGAGTCAACATTACCTTCTGTAATTAACGTTCTGTCCACTTGTCTTACAGCCAGATCCTCCCGAACCTCAGTCATATTCCCATAGGTTTAATTGAAGCCTTATCCTAAAATACCATGTTGAAACAGTAACACAGGCTGTAGAAGTGTTCCATTTGTCAACAAGGTGCGGTTAGTTAAAGAAGAAATCCAAATGGGGTGAGACAACTGTAACAAAAAGCACTGCGGACAGTATAAATACAGTGTATGAATGTTAACAAATATTGATTTTTCCATTGTTAACATCAGTAAAGTGACTCAAACGAAGCCTCCAGTGGCTCTACATAAGGCTTCTGTGGCTCTCTATCAAAAAGCATTTCGAGGTCAAACAGATGAATCTGCTCCCAGTGTCTTCTCATGCATAATGAAAACATCTTCAACAGGTGATAAGGTCACCAGGTCATTCTGCATGAAAAAGTGGGATCCTGGTTTGAAAACCTCTATCTCTTCTACTCTGGTTATTTGATCTATGGTGAGCATAAGCTACACCGACCCCATGTGCCTCGTCTACATTTTCCCTTGTTGAGTTCAATTCAAATTTGCCTTAGATTCATTTGACAGTTACATGGAACCACCCTAAACGTCTTAGTGTGTCAGTGCCCCTGTCTTCGAGTGGAAACAGGCCCGTGGCTTTTATTTTTAGCTTCAAGAAACTAGTTTTGTGAACCAGTTTCTGAAACTAGTTGACTAATTGGACTTGCACTGTTGGCTTTGACCTGAGCATCGAGCCCCGAGCTGAAAAGACTCCTCCACTTGTCTTCCATACAGTATTTATGGCTGTGTATGCATGTGCGTTGCACCAGTATGCATGTCACTTGTTTATATCCGTGCATATGGATGAGCTAACACTGGGCAATCTCTGCTTCAAGGCACACGTGCACATCCGTGTCTTTCACAAGGCTGAAAAACAGACCATATCACAAGTGAACTTAGTGAAACTATGCATTATAGATCAACACACACACACACACACACACACACACACAAATTCATTCGTCTTCTTCCTCATTTCAATGAATCACCGCGCACACTCACATGCCATCACAAATGATGGGATTTAAACATCAACAGTATGAAATATTCATGTGTCAGTGCCAGCCGCTCTAGCAGAACTAACACCAAGGGGGATTTGCCTTCAGATCTGAGGATACTACTGCATTCATCCCTCTCTCACTTTTTGTAACTCCGACTCCCTCTCCCGCTCTCTCCCGTTGTGTCGCAGCATTTGGAGCCGTTGTCACGCCATTGTGTACGAGTGTGTTTCGATGTATTGTTCTAGTTTTCTGTGATATCGCCTCTCAGCATTCAAGTGTTGTTATGTCTTTGCCTCGGAGGTGGAGTGATGGGTAACACACACCCCGCCTCAACCTTCTTTACTTCTCGCTCAGCATGTGAGGAGCACGGGAAGAAGGAAATGGGGAAGGTAGCGGTGGTGTCGGTGTGGAATTCAGAGCCGCGTTGTGCACATGTTGAGACCAGGTTTCTGCATGTCATTCAGCTCTTCTCCAAAAAATCAAAACTTGTAAATAGGAGAGAAAGAAGTTAGATAATGTCCAGTGTGATTAAAAAGACAGAAAATGAAGAGAAAATGTAAATGCACGCAACTCAATTGCCATAAAATATGTCAACAATGTACATTTCTGAAAAACATAGATAATTTATATTGTTTGAACCAAATGTATGTTATCTCAATATTTTTAACCCGTTCATGCATGAATTATGACCTACTAGATTTTTTTTGGTCAAATGTGACATTAAAGCTTATTAAAACAACTTTAAAATGGCTGTCCACTGTAGTGACCACTATGCATGAAAGGGTTAATATGTTTATTAGTATGTTTGTTTCATTTTAACAATGTGGACCGAGTACTAATATAAAAAAACACAACACCACAGCCACATGTCACAAAGTATGATTGCGCCGTCTTATAACACTATGAACTGTCGTGTGTAACTGCAATATGCTTTAAGGGTGCATTCACTTTAGACTTTCTGTTAATGATACGCTGGTGTAAACACACCTCCAAATATAAACTGTAAAAACAACTTGAGTTTCTACTTGAGTTCTATCGTCTCGGGTCTTTTCTACACACAGAGGTCTCCACAGTATTAGACCACAACCACAGATCAATGGAATAAGTGTTTATTCACTACGGCTACAAATGGATGTTTATGATGATGAACAGGTTGACGCCCCCCTCCCCCATGGAAACAAAAACAAACTGGAATCAGGGCAGGTAGGTATTTACAGGCAGATAACAAGAAAGTGAGTGTCTGAGATGTGGTCCTTCTCTGGTTGGGGTAAGATGATCTCCAACTGAAGCTCAAAATGTGGAAAAAGTTCAGTTCAGTATGATTCACGTGCAGGTAATAGCACCAACCTGTTTGTTGTGAATACTGTTGGTCCGCTGTAAATTATACAGTTTTACACTGAGGCTTATTTACATAATAATGGTGCTTTTGTGCCAAAAGTATGAATATTCACTCATTTAAATCCGTGCAAATGGAACAGACGCACCATGACACTATTTGCTTGACAAAGCATTTTGCAGTGACTTCCTTTATTTGCAGGTGCTTTGTGCATTACATACTATATTTTTGTCTTATTTTCATTAGCAGCTGCTCAAACCATGTAATTGTCCATGGATTTAGACCTGTAATGCTGCTTAACATTTATGTATAAATGTACACATGCTTTTGATTAAGAAATGTTGAAATCATACATCATCTATATCCATGGTTTTCAGAAGCCTATACAGTGGAAATATTTTAGCAGTGTTTCACATAAAGAGTGTTTGTCTCATCAGTGTCAGTAAATTACCAAAGGACTTAAAATCCAGCCAGGGTCCTTAAGCAAAGAGTCGACAGAGTTAGTCAACTGCATTCCCATGTCAGTCTACTTTATTTCAATACAATTATCCACTCCGTATTAATACTACTTTCCAGGGAGTACTGGGTGCATGTACTAAAAACAAGCACAATAAAACATTATCATTAGCTATAGCTCCTGTTGCCTAAAAATGGCATTTTGGGAAAACAAGCCATCACAAGTAGGCATTTGGGGCATTGTAAGTTTTAGAGTGCTGATAACGGCACCTTTAAGTAATTTTGGTATGGTATTATTTGGCATAAGCAAGTATTAAAAAAGCACAGTTTGCTTTAATTAGCAAATCTACACGCAGTCAATCCAAAGAGCTTTTGGATTCACACCCTAACACTTGTTAGGGTGTGAATCCTCTTGAATCAGAATGTAAGCTCAAGACAAAACTGAGAAAATTCAATCTGATATGTAAAGCAATGGAAAACACAAAAGCAGGATGACACCACTTTTAGAAATGTATTGTTTTCCAGAAAGTTAAACATGAAAGTTAACATGTCCACAACGTTGAAATGCATTGTGATCATAAGGTGGAGAGACGGCCCCTGCACAGCTGTGTGAATGGTTCAACCTCTTTCCCGTCTGCCTTCATGCAATGTCAGCACAACATGTACTGTTGGAAGAGAAATGGAAAAAATAGCACATGTCATGGAGCGGGTCTCTAACAACAGATTTAATGTTCACTTTACAAATGATGCATTAGAAAAGGTTGATTTGAGAAAATATCATTCTCAGAATAATACATTTACACATGCATGACGCGATTTTGTTTTCTTAAGACACTTTGTTCTTAACCTCACAATTTGTAGGAATATCAGTAGATTGGAAAATGCTTTAACTTAAGAAGCCTACGCACACAATTTCAAAAGTTTGTTGAACTGTGGACAGAAAGAGTAAAAAAAAAGTGGATGGAATCAGGTAGAAAAGTTTGTAGAAGCTTTCGATTGCTCAATGTGAGCATGAGTGATGGAGTATACACAGATACGAGGACTGCCAATGGGGGGACTGGGGAGTCAGATATGGGTCCAGTGGTCATCGTTCCACCTGAGATTCGTCCCTTTTTCCATTTAAAAGAAGTGATTACACTGCAACAATACGCACACACACATTCACACACATTCTGCTGGCAGTGGTGATCCAATTTAGAGGGTTAGAAGGGAGGGATAAGGAGATAGAGAGAGTGGGGGGGTGAAAGGCAGCAATGTAGGAAATGCAACGAAGGAAGAGGAGAGTCTCTCTCTCTCTCTCTCTCTCTCTCTCTCTCTCTCTCTGTCTTCTCTCTCTCGTTTGTCATTCTGTCCGCACCGTATGCAGATGAGACGCTAATATGATATCTCTGCTGAGCTGATGGATGTTTAAAATGATATGGCAACCCTGAGCAGCCTCACCACATGCTGCCTGCCAGGGATGTTATGTATGTGGGAGTGTGTGATTCAGTGAAAAAAATGTATCTGACTCATTGTAGTTAGGACACACTCAAACTTTCAACAACTTCTGAGTTAGTATCGTAACAATTTTAAAATTACTTTTAGCAAAATGATTTAACTCACTACTTAAATCACTACGTCTTTTGATTTCAGCACCACAGGCAAATATTGTATAGCAGTGTTGTATGGCACTGGTATCCTTTCTGAAGGGAAATAATTCCTAACAGTTAATGAGGTCAGTTGGTCATGGTCCATGGTGGCAGATTCAGGTTGCATTCGCAGCACAGTGTGAATTGGTTTGACTTGCACAGACAATAACAGGATTCAAACGCGCGCACACAGCAACAGCCTAACCTTGGCAGAGTCGCTTTTTGTCTTGATGGCTTTGCTCCCTAGACATATTTTTATTTGTTTAGATACAGCTCCTTTATAATCAGTAGGATATCAACTGTAAGTCACATACCATTTATCTGTGCCTAAGTGCCATTATTTGTGCTGGAGTGACATAATGCTGTTCCATGTAACTGTTACTGCTGACAACACTGCGTGCTTGTCTTAATGTAGACTAGAGATTCCACTGCTGTGCTCAATTTCTTCCCTTATGCCTTCATATCTGCTGCCAAGTTATGTTGTAGCCCACTGCTGTTGTTCATGTGCCGAATCTGAATCCACCTGTAACCCCAAAGGGACGGTTAGTACCATCGCTCCCAATCCACTCGCTAACATGTTTTAAAGTGGTAGCACACATTTGGAGACGTGACACCGACACCAATTACAGCTTTAACTATACAATACGGTTCTTACTGTGTGTGTGTGTGTGTGTGTGTGTGTGTGTGTGTGTGTGTGTGTGTGTGTGTGTGTGTGTGTGTGTGTGTGTTTTACATTGTCATGGTGGTAATGAGAAGTGGGGGTGCTAGTGTAGAGTGAAGGCGGTGGCAGGACTGATTGAATTCTCCACAGACTTCATTAGTTAAAACAAAGCCAGTTGTCCATTTGGGCTCTTTCACAGCCTAATTGATATTGATTTACTGATCTGCTCAAGGGTGATTTAAAAGCATGTTTGTCGTTATCATCAATGCTACTTTTCCCTCTGCTCTGTCTGTGTGATTGCATCAGCATACTAAGGCCTCTGTCACAAAGATTCTTACAAATGATGGGTTTGTAAGAATCCCGAAGTTCATACCAAATATGGAATTCATGGAGGGAGCAGTAGTTTCTTAAGGCCGTCTTACGAAGTTGGTCCAGCTTGCAGTTCAAACTGCAAGAACACCTTGGAGGCCAATGAGAAAATGATACAATTTTAGGTCGTATGAAGACTTCACAAAAAAAGCGTAATGCAGAGAACAGTGATCAATCATCACCAAAGTTCATATGGACATCTCTGATCATGTCCCCTTGTCCAACGGTGAAAACCCATTAATATGGGTGCTGGACAGCAAGCCACATCTTTTTTTGCATTAAGTGTATTACAATTATGGCATCTGTTTTGTTCCGACAGCAGCATATTCATCAGAAAAGTAAAGTAATAAAGTAGAAGTTTGAGGAACATTGATGTATGAAATAATATGGTGTCAAGTCAAAAGATGACCGGCATGTGTTTGATGCGTTTTTGCTGTCCATTGCAGTGAATTACACACTTTTGTGGGGCAGGTATATTCACCGCCTGTCCTCGAGGGCTCCTATCCTGGATGTGTGAAGTGTTTCCTTCTTCCTGCACACTTGGCTCAATAAATGATCAACACATCATTGAGCTCTGGTTATCAGAAGCCTGATAACCATGTAATGGCTTCCATGTGTTCCGGAAGAGGGAAATATCTAAAACATGCAGGATACCAGCCCTCGAGGACTGGTGTTGAATATCCCTGCTGTAGAGAATAAGCAGAACATCCCTGCAGACTGTTCTAGTGGTTCTGGTTGTGGTTCTGGCAGTAATAGTGGGTTTGTTCTGATCCCCATCCGTCCTCTTCCTCTCAGACCGAAAACCGACAACATTGTGAGTCTTTAGTTTGAATGATTTTTTGACCACAGAAATCTGTAGAATGAAGATTTGTATACAACCCCCTCTAAGAATGCCATGAATGACGTACTTCAGCCTATTGTGAACGTCTTACATCCACCTTAAGAACGCTGTGCGAATCTCTATCTGTATGTCTGTTCATAGATAAGGAGCCCCTAATGACACCGTAATAGGTTCTTGCGATGTACTTGCAGCCACCATCAAAGACAGGGTTCTGGAATGACCTCCTGATCCTTGAAGGTCATGCATTGTCCCTACAAACATAGGAACCAACTTTCCATTCTATAAAGCTTCCTTCAGAAGGTCATATGGTCCATAAATACAGTAGTTTGCAGTAGTAACTGAGACATAACAACGAAAAATTGTCATTGTCAGTCATATTGGTTTTTTAGTGATTTGCTTTTTCTTCTTAAGTGGCTGCTTTCTTCTAATCATGTCTAACAGCCTTGGGCCCTTACAGATGGCCCCCTCCCACTTTGTCATGCCACGATCATCACATTACTTCATGGCATAATTGAAATAATTGAGGCAGATAATTCCTTTTTTCTACCTAATTCCCATGAACGCCTTTTCTGTCGTGGAATGAATTAGTGAGGGTGATCTTTTTGTTTTGGACTTCACACCAATGATTGCGCTGATAGATCGTCACCATGCACATAACTGGATAATGATAGTTATCATAAATGGTTAGCGGTTGGCTAAGTGAAGCATTGAGATCAATGGTAGTGGTGTTAGTGTTAGAATGAAGGAGGCCTTTTATCATGTTGATGGATGGCAGCCCTGTCTTTAATGTGACATGTTATGATCATATCAATTTGTTCTCAGTTCTCATCGACATCACTTTATTGCCTCTCTGTCTCACAGTCCATCACTCCGCACTGTAAATTCAGACTTGAAATGGCAGCATGCCACAACGCTCCATAAACCAGCCATTTCTCTCCGTCTAATACTTCCCTCCTCCTCTTCCACCTTTTTCGCTGCTTTCATCCAGGCTTCTGCTCTTTTCTACTCTTTAATCCACCTTATTTCCACTCCATTTTGATACCTCTCTTTCTCTATTTACCAGCCTCCAACTCCCTTTGCTCCTTGACAGGCATCAGCAAGGGTTCTTGAACGAAAGAGTGAAGGAATCAGACTGGGATTAAATTGTAATATCAGACTATTAAAGAGATTAGTGGTCGACATTTCACCGTCTGAGCTACCACCAAATCTGATGAACTGGCATTCATAATATTGATTTATTCCCCGGCTTCTTTTATTGGTCTGCACTCACATGGACAGCAACGGATCTGATATGGTGGCTTTTTATGAGGCACCTTGTCACTGGGGCCTGAGCTAGAAGTAACCACCGATTGGCTGCCAAGAGTGATTGTTTAGGGATGTAAAGTTTATTCATCACATCTGTAGTTTTCAAAGAGCAACAAGAGGGTGGAAGGACATGACTGATTTCCACTGCTGAAGTGGACAAAAGTGAGGTCCTGGTATTGAACCTGCTAATGAAAGCTTCAGATGGAACCGTGTTGCTACAAAAGAACCTTAATTATATTCAATTATGACAAACCATCATTTCTGCTCAATTATGCCTCACATCTGTCAAGGCTAACTAGGTAGCAGGACGTGATTGAGGTACCCTATTAGTCTCTCTGTCAACACCTTTTCAAAGAGATATTTGCACCAAAAACCCTCAATGAAAGGAGAACATTTGCAGCACTCAAATCTTTTCAATATGGTTTCATTTATAGAGTTGCATCTCACACCTGTTTGTTTTAATCATCCACCACCGCATGCCTCAGTTGATGCTTACAGGCAAAGCTACTGCTGGTCCATTAAAATACATTTTCAACGAATCTCCTATTTAAGAAATTAAAGTTCGAATTCTGTCTAAAAAAAAAAATTTTATTTTTACTGTCAGACTTTACAGTGACGTGATGTTTTTGGACCGAATCTGCCGAAGGAGACCTTGGTCCAGTTGAACAACCAGTCCTTGATCTGAAAATAAAGCATTTGAGCCATTTTGTGGTTCATTTGTAGTGTAAAAATTGTCTTTTTGGATGGTTAAAGATTTCAAACCAATAGCACAATGTTGTAGTGTCAACCATTATGCAAAAGATAAACAACTGGAAGAAGTAAGCTATGGCAGCACATGTAGAGGGGAGGACAAGCTTTGGAACAAAGGTATGCACAATGATGAGTTACTTAGGTATGGTACATGAGGTACATGAGTTACTCATGTATTGCACTTGTTAGAAGGCACCAAAATTAATCTATTCATTCTTACTAAATAAATCAGCTGCGTACAAAATGAACAACATACCCACATGACATATATACCTTCAACATTCAATGTAGATTTATTTTAAAAAGACACCTGTATACAAATCGGTTAATCCCCATTTAACTGATAATTACCATACAGTCATGGATCTGCTGTGAAGAGGCCAAGGTTCCACATACTTCAGTGGTTGCCAAGTGTCAGTGCTGCCCCTTGAATAACTCTGTAGTGACTGCACAGGTGTTACATTTACTGAAGTCAGATTTGGCAAAACCCTCATTTTCCCAAACTCATCATGTCTTTGACCTTTGCCCTCCTCCTGTGCTCTCCTCACTCTGTGATCCTCTCATGTGGCCCCTCAGTAATCGTCTTCCTTTCAACTCCGCACCCGGCCATTGTATCTGTCACCCTAATCAAAGCCTTAATTCATTGCGGTTTAACCACATTTAAGACAGACCCGTGTATTCTCCCGTCTTTCTCACCCTCCGCCACACACACACACACACACACAAGCATGTACGTACGTGTGTGTGTGTGTGTGTGTGTGTGTGTGTGTGTGTGTGTGTGTG
>JAPTHA010000019.1:12793687-12811396 GCA_029814585.1 Gymnapogon annona | reverse complement strand
GACACCTGTCAACATCCTCATCAACCCTTTGAACATCATCACTTACATTAGTACCAATACTACATGTGCCAACCAAAGCAGATACACTCACCTTACAGACCCTGTAGACCACATAAGACTTTACAGACCCTGTAGACCACATTGGACCTTACAGACCCTGTAGACCACATAAGACTTTAGAGACCCTGTAGACCACATTGGACCTTACAGACCCTGTAGACCACATAAGACTTTAGAGACCTTGTAGACCACATTGGAACTTATAGACCCTGTAGACCACACTGGACCTTAAATACCCTGGAGAATACATTGGATCTTACAGACCCTGTAGAGCACATTGAACCTTACACACCCTGTAGACCACATTGGACCTTACACACTCCGATGATGCCTGACGACTGGTGATTAGGGGAAGGGGTTGGGGTCATACACAGGGTCACACCCTTACACACACTGTAGACCACATTGGACCTTACACACCCTGTAGACTACATTGGACCTTACACACCCTGTACCATATTGGACCCTTACAGACCCTGTAGTGCATGTGGAAATTAGTAAAAAATAATCATGTGCCTGATAATAGCTTAACTGCAGTTGTGTTATAGTCGAAAACTATGGTTTGTTTTCATCGGGGAGCTTTGTTTTATTCGTCGTATTGCAGTGATTTGAATCCTTATATTTAGGTGATTATATGTGACTTATTGATACCATGAGTGTACAATATTCACAGGGTCCAAGATCATCTCTAACAATTTGAAGGTTTTTTTTGTGTTGGCTTTTTTTGGGGGATTTTTTCTGGGATTTACGATGGAAGAGACCGTCTTGATATTTGAAAGCACATTTCATGGAGGCAACTTTCCACATGCATTTGTTTTCAAATTGACATCCCAAACCGTGCCATTCCTTTGGTCACGCCAGGCCTTTGTTCAACTGTGAGAGTCAACATCAGATCCACCCTCTGAGTCCCAGTGCATCATGCGAGTGGGGACTCTCCCCTTTCATGCGGTAACTATAAAACATGTCTCATGTACTTAAAACAATACGGCTTCAAGCCACAGCCACGATGTTTCCCCCCCGTGAAACACTTAGGGGACGATTACAAACTTGTTGCAAATTACGATTGTGTGCATTTGGGGAAACGTTGGATGAACCAAGTGGTTTGAAACACTTTTTGAAGCTAAAGGGGTTGTGAAATATTGCTATTTGTCTAGGCGGTAGCGGTAAGGAATGCTAACTTAGGAATGCAAAGATCAGCGTCATAGAGTGTTATATGGTTTAACAATAGAGCGCTCACCGGCATGAACTTCTACATTCTCCGTTCAGTCTCCAATTGACTCCGTCTTAACTTTGTCTTTCGGGTAAATCACAGAGTGCACAAAGTCACAGGGAAAATCAAATCAGCCAACCTCTCACTCACTTATCACACTTCTTTGGTCGGGACTCCATGCGTTGATAATGGATTTTGGCATGAAAAGCACAAGATCAATATTTATACTGCGCATTCAGATGATTTTAACCACGTTAAAGAAACCTTCTGGTGTCACGAATTAACCCTTGACTGAGCTGATGCGATTTGTTCCTGGCCTATACAGCAGACAGTTCTGTAAGTGATCATATTTGTTCATCAGCTCTGTGCATGTCATTGTAGGGAAAAGAAGATGATGAGTTCTTTCAGCTTTTCCCCTTCCGGGGTCGCCACAGCGAATCCAATTGTCTTATTTGATTTGGCAGGAGTTTTTTACGCCGGATGCCCTTCCTGACACAACCCACTGGATGCTCTTACCGAGGATTGAACCCGGTATCTCCTATGCACCAGCCCGGTGCCTTACAAACTGAGCTATCCCATGTCATTGTAAGGAAAAGAACGCTGATAAATTATTCTGAGATGATTGATTGTAGGTCCTGTGATGTGACTATCTCCCATGAAATGTTGCCCCCCCCAAAAAAAAAAAAAAAAAATATCCCGTCTAACTTCTATCTACGTGTGTCTCCATGCACATCTGTATTTTTTTTGTCCCCGAGCCTGAACATATCACCTTCTCTCTCTCTCTCTCTCTCTCTCTCTCCCTCTCTCTCTCTCTCTTTCACACACAGTTAAGCTATAGCTAACATGCAGCAGATGCCCAGGTTTTGGGAGAGTGCAGAGCCAGCGAGCTGCAGAGGGAGGAAGTCAAGTGTAGTGTTTTTTACTCTCCTGCCATGCCACTTTTCTTTATTTTTTTTCCAGCTTGGCCAGTCCTGTTGTGGCCCGTGATGCAGGGTCCCAAGGGCCCAGTGGTGAAATAGTAATATGGACCATCTGACACCTGTCAAAACAGCCCTGTTAGTTGAGCGTCAAACCCTGTCAGCTTGCTGAGGAAAGTGCTATGCCTCTCAATTTCCCCCTCCTTTCCCTTAAGTCTCTTTTCTTTTCCTCTCCGTCATCTCCATCTTTCTCTCTCTCTCTCTTTCTCCAACACTGGCTCACTCTCCCTTTCTCCCTTCATTCTCTCTAGCTCTTTCTAAACAGAGTTCCTCTACCTTGCCCGTTAAGAAGAACCCTCATTATATCCAGCCTGGGCCTGTTTACGCCTCAACCAAGCAAAAACCAGCCATAATGGTCGCCCGGAAATGTGATATATAGATAGCAAGCCGGGAATCTTATAGAACCAGAGTGATGACTTAACAGCATTCCTGTCCGGTGTGACACATAACACACTTGTCAGATATAAGACCGCGATAGGATTTCCTCCAAAGGTAACAAAGGTAAAGAGCTTTCAGACATCGCCATGCTCCACATCGACAGACGTCTCAGCCCTTGTAGTTCAGAGGGTAACTGTGATTTTTTTTTTTTTCTTGAGTAAACCCCCACCGCCCATCCTGTGATGGAACATACGTGTAATACATCATCAAAACATCACAGCCATCACCTACGAGGCTGGGCGTTTGGGCTGTGAGTACCTATTGTATTCTGGCAGCTTAAAGGTAGAACAGTGTGCTGCTAGTGCTCTGCTGAATGGAAGGACAGATTTAGGACACCGTGAACAGGCTGTGGAAACCGAGGCATCTAATTCTCTCAGTTTTCCTTTAAATAATAACTATTGCGTCTGCTGCACTCGTACATGTCTCCCATGTTCTCATATCTTCTCCGTGTTTGACACCACGTTCGATCAGTTTCTATTTTTATTTTATTTTTTTTTTTTACTCTCCGGATGTTTTCACTGTTGAAACTCATTTAGCTGAAATCCAAACACGTGTCTGTACCCACGTCACCCGTTTTGGTAATAATACAGTATGAGCTGCCTGTGATGCAATCGTGTTGGATTCTTCACAATAAAGTCATTTCACTTCACTGTCAAAGACCAAAAGAATCTGTGGATATGGGCTCATGCAGAGTAACTTCTGAGACACTCAACCTTATGCGCGCGTTTAAATAATTCAGGTGAATTGCAGCCTCTCAGCTCTTCACTTGCGTCAGATGTGTCTTATTTGGATGTTTAGAGGCTCCCTAGAGAAGGTTGAAATGTTGTTATTTTCTGCAGGATCGATCCAGCAATAAACACACGTAAATTAACAAACTACAGTATTTCTATATATATATTTATATATTTGGCCAGAAAATCCACATATTTCTCCAGTTCTCTATTTTGATACGTTACACTTTAATAAAAATCTATATGATCAAAGGATTAAATGTGAGGAAATATAATAACAATAATACTAATACTAATAATAATACTAATAATAATAATAATAATAATATACAGAAGACTATTTTAAAGGACATTCTGACAAATGAATAAGGAATTCTTTAAGGCACTCACCTCAAAAATAGTTCTGTGTCTTTAAGACTGAAATATATTCTGGATTAAATGGGACAGATAAAAGCCAAACTTCAAAAATGCATATTTTTTCCAGCAGTTTTTCCATATCTGTCAGTTTCTTCCATTGATGTGTAGAGTGGACGTATCAAATAGCGAGAACGTAAATCTGCTATAACTACGCACAATGTTTTCCTTGGTTTGGTTTATAGCCTCAAATGAAAATAATACATCTCTAAAATATTTGAAAGGATATGGTTTTGGATTCTTTTATCAAATCCATATCAATACGCACCTTTTTTTGTTTTAAATCTTTGTCCATTTTTATAGTGGGAAGAAAACAATATATCTGTGAAATACTTGAAAGGAGGTTTTGATTTCTTTCATCTATTAATTTAGCCCAAAAATCTATTGTGCCTCATTATCTCTTTTGTTGATTCTGCTTCTCCCTCACGTTTTCTTGCTTTGTTTTGTCTTCTCCGCATTCCTCCTTCCTCCTCTGTGCTTTGTAAACCTAAACCCTCACACTTTTGCAGCGTTACAAATGTTTCCTACTGTGCTTACTGTCTGCTGCATTCAGCTCACATCACGCATAGTTTCTCATCCCACCCCTTCACTGAAATGCCAGCGGATCCAAAGATGCGGTGATGGATATGAAGAGGGAACATCAGGTTCACTGCCACGACTATGAAACCCATCTTGTCACGGTCTGTGTCAGTTCAATCTCAATTAAATTACTATCGGCCCTATCTGTTTACACTGGAACCTTATAAGCACTTCTTTTCCCCCAGTCTGGAACTGGAACCAGACTGGAGGGAGGTAACATTTGTGTGGTCTGGTTTCTTGTATACTCTTGACCATTTGTATCTCATATAAATGAAAGAATAGAACATAGGTTGTGAAAATCCATATTGGAGTGTTGGGATATTTTCAGGCAAAAGCCAAGCCAAATATTTCGAAGAAATAACAACAGAGCTTTAACTATTATCACGGGGATGTTTGAAGAGGTAAAAAGAAAAAAAAAAAAACAAGCAGCTTTAGTTTATTTCCATGGTCAGATATGATGATAAAATACTAAGCCTGAAAATTGCTTTGCCATGTTTATCTCCCTGAAAGTTGTTCTTGGAATCTAGTCTGCTGTTATTTTATCAATCTATTCATTAAGAAAATAAATATACAGTTTTTAAACTATAATGTCCTCTATTTTCTCTTGGATTTTCTTTTTTTTTTTTTGGCACTGTGTGAGCCAAAGCCAGAAAGAAGAGGATCATCTCCGGGGTGTTCTAGTGGAAGGAAATGGTGGGGAAAAAAAGGAATGACAAACAAAACCAACAAGTTCTTCCATTGCTTTTCCTGTTTTATTGAAAACATACCCTTGGATAATCTTTCATATCCTGCCCATTAAAGCAGGGTGCTGGAACTGCCACCAGAGAAACTACAGGCAATTGTTTCCAGTATAAAGCCATTACAAGCCATAATGAGTATCAGACAAATGATTTTAACGTCCTTCTCTTTCAAACTTGTCCTTCCCAGTCATTAGTGACTGACTTCAGAATTAACCATTATGTCCAATATACTCAACCCCAAATACATCAGCGTGATTTACTTTCCTGGATATAAAATTCAATAACTGGAGTTCAAGCATTTCACATTGCCAAAATGACAATATTATTGACAATATCCTCCGTGACCTGAGTTGACATTGAGCAAAACCCTGCGCTTGATTGGTTTTCTCTGTGGCATTGATCATGAGTCATATGAGGCGTGCCATGGAGCTTTTCTGCTTCTAATTCGAGCTTTGCCCGAAGCACCAGCTGCCGATGTTCATGTGTTTATGTTGTCTTGCCATTTTACTTTTGTATTGGTCCCACAGACAATCAGCATTATAAAACTTGTGGCAGGAAATGGTTTACATGCCAGACATGTGCTGTGAGTCTGGTCATAAAATGATCTAATAGAGGCTTTGCAATGAAAAAAAAGGGACAATAGTGCTCGATGCGATTTTATTTTCTAGGATCGACAATACTCCTTTGCTGTATATCTACTTTCTGAGTTTTTTTTCCACATTGGTATGCAGAAAAAAAAAAAAAAAAAAAGGTATCCAATGGCTGCAAATGTCCCCCATTAATTAAGGAAAAATGGATTGTGGGACAACTGCTCCCTGTTCATGAGCACCAGCAAAGGGGAAACAGTCGACGTTAGATTGAATGTAATTGCTTTGGTTAGACACACCAAGAACCATATGAGCGGCTTGACTTCCTCTCCTTCCCTCTCCTCCTCTCCACACCAATAATGCCACTTTTCTGCTCTGTGAGAAAATCTTACGCAGCGTTCTGTAGCCTTGTTACGTTTAAGTACCTGTATTTTCGCCATCGGGATAATGGACCTTGGCATTGAGATGTATGAGGTGCATCTGATCCAAGTGACTGAGCTGGTGTGGTGACGGCTGACGGAGTGCCTGCATGGGAATAGGACCTGGCTAGGTTTCTTAACGACATTATTGAAGGAGATAAAAATAAACAGTCCCCCACCGCAAGTAAGGGGTAATAATAAGCATAACCCCAATCAAAGTTTATGATGTTGTATAAAACAGCATTTATAGAGAGAGAGAAGGAGACAACAGCTGTGACAACAGCAGTATTTAGAGAAGGGATGGTAAATAAGATGTGGCACTTGGTGGCATTTATAGCTTGGCAAGCAGATGACGGTGAGAGCGGTTGTGATGCTGAAGGGTCAATAAGACTCCTGGGGATGCAGAGGGGAGACTGTAAAAGACTGTAACTGCAGAACATGGTTGTACATGCAAAGTTATTTTCCATGAACTGAAGTCTTTAGATGAAAGTACAGTGTGTTTCCTGCTCAACATCAATGATCAAGGCCGACTGAATGATCAGATTATCATTCATATTTACTGTATGTTGATCATTTACAGCTCAGGGAAGCTGAGATTATGGCAACATTTCCAATGGATATGTGCGCATGTATTGATCACCTAGAAATCCAGAGCTGAGAATACAAAGTAAAGAGATCTGCTGATGGTGGTATTATTATAGATTCAGGTCATAAAAGTTAAAATACAGAGGAACCAAAAATGACCAGTTGTGTCTGAATTAAACAACATCTTGTTGTACCTTGTTGTAATATTTTTGGTGTATATATTTTTAGAACTGGTGTATATATTATATTTTTTGGTGTATTTATTTTTCTCTTTAGCTCTGATGAGCATTTCTGTTACGCAGGGTTGGTGCATAGGGTACACGGGTTTGATTCCCGAGATGAACTTCCAGTGGTTGGTGTCAGGAAGGGCATCCGACGTAAAAACTCTGCCAAATCAAATATGCAAATTGGATTTGCTGTAGCGTCCCCTGAAGGGAATAAGCTGAAAGAAATCATCATCATATTTAAACTGAGAGCTGCTGAATGATTTTGAATTTCCGCCATGGGGATGGATGAAGTTCTATTCTCTTCCATTCTATTCTATTCTATCTAGAGAACATAGAAGAAGAGGACGATCCTCTGATAGGTTGCGTGGAGTTCACACCATGTTCCCACCACAAACGACATCTTCCGAGTTCATGTGGAACATACTTTTTTTCTGTGCACTCTATAAGCTCCATTCACTCCTAAAACAACTGTGGTGGCCTCTGTCTGCCAGACAGACACTGTGTGGCTTGCTGATCGTTAAGAGGAGAAGGCCTGAGGATGGGGAGGAGCACGGGAGTTGATTTTGGCTGGAGATCAAGTCAAAGATTTTTAAAAGGAACTGGATCGTTGTGTTTCTCAGCGACACCTGGCCCAGAACACGAGAAGAAGCCGCAGGATGGCATTCTTGTCCCACGCAATCCAAAACAAACAAGAGGCATTCAATATTTTACCGCTCGTTGGGCTGTCTCTTGCCATTGGGCAGAAGTGAGCATTTATTAAGGTGACTCATAAAGAGCCACTCATAAACAGCTATTAGTAAGGGATTTTCTCCTGCTCGGATTCAGCTCAAGGCTTCGCAAACTGCGGGACCAAATGATATGTGGCAACAGCACAACTTTCCACCTATTACATCATTGGCCAGGCACTCTGCGATGACCCCTCAGTCAGGATTGACATAAATACCAAGGTCAGAAATAATATGCCACCATCGCACCAAAGTCAACTCCTCTCAACCTCGTGTCAGTGTTTCTTCGTCTGCCCCAGAGATTGCGTCTGGAGGTTCAATCTGAAGGTCAGCCACAAAAATGGATGTCCACGAGAACAATTCAGCAATTTAATGTCAGCAGTTCACTTTCCCTCTTATTCCACAGCCTTTCAGTCATAGAAAAATGATGGGACCCCCCCCCCATTATACTCCATCTAAAGTCTGGAGTTCTCTTCTGACAGGTTGAATTGATTACAATTCTTAAATACTGTACCTCTCTAGCATATTACTTGTCAGTTTCTATTTTGATTCTTGGACAAGGAGGCATGTTATTTTCTGCTTTAATAGCATGCATTTTCGACAGTGACTGTCAGCTGATTGGAACATGACTTTTACTTATACCAATTTGCCCTAGCTTCATTGGCAGAAGAATAACAGACAGTACCCATTTTGGAAATATTTACAAAGTGGATACAAAGTTGCAGTGACATAATGCTTCTGAATAATATGCTTGTATATGCAGGTTCCTGAAGGCTGAATTGTCAAGCACGGGATTACAGGTTTTACTTGTTTTAGAAATGATAAATATGTTTAAAAAAAAAAAAAAAGCTTTACTTTTCTCAGTGGGCTTGCATAACCTGCCAACCAGATTAAAAAAAAAATAATGATAATAAGAAGAATTGTGGTCATACTGAAGTTTCTTTTTGAGACAATATATTTGGCAGAAGCAGCTGCTGCTTCCATGGTTACTATCATTTTACACTTTGTCCACTGTCTGTGATTCTAACCTTTTTTACTCATTATCCAATATCTGTACACGACTCGTATCCAAATGCAAGGATTCACATTTGAGCTGTCGGAGATGCTGCTACTGTACTTAAATATAAAATGAGCAAAACAATTACAGCAATTGCAGGTTTGAGCATAAATAACCTGTTAAAGAGGTCATTGTTTTAGTACTGGGCATTCAGAAAAGAATAACTAGCACTGTATAAAAGTACGGGATATATATTTTTTATACTTATTCCTGTGTCATGTTTATTTTACTCTATTTCTGCAGGAAGGAGTCAGAACTTTGTGTGAATATAGAATAAAGTTTATTAGTGCAATGCTGACTCCAGAAAGACTACCCTTTCATTACAAGTAATCCAAGCAGAACAATGCCTGAGGGTGAAGATTTCTGCTCAAGGGATCTTCTCCAACTTTTTAGTTCCCTGACCAACATTGCTAATTAAAGTGCTCAGATCCTTTGTCCCAGCTCCAGTACTAGTTTTCTTCCGTTTTAACACAGGCTCCCAGTTTCAGTGGGTATTGGGGGGCACTGGAATACTATGGGAGGCCACTGGAGCATAGTGACTATGTCAAATAGTGGGTCACTGTTTTTACCCAACTGAGCTTTGCCTCTTTATCGGCCCCTAACATCAGGGTCTGCTGGTCACACAAATTAAGGGGCAATTAAAGCACTGAAACAGCAGAAAGATCAAAGTACAAAGTCTGCAGCAGAAGCCACTCCACAGAGTTAAGCAGTTCTATAAAGCAGCAATACTTCGGCTTAATAGGAACCTCACCAGTGAGAAGACGTTATATTGTTCTCTATTATGTACCAGTGACACAAAGAGAGGATTGTTTTAAAATGAGTTACTGTTTAACTACTTCAGCAAACTGCTCACATTGGCTGTTATTCTCCCACCAAATATACACATGCAAAATGGCTTTTATTGACGCAAAGTATAGTTTATTTCAGTGGGGGATATCTCAATACTGCAGCCTGTCAAAGATGAGAGATTAAAGAGAGAAAAGGTTGGATGAAATCAAGTCTGCGGGGAATTTCAACAGCTTAGAGCCATCATTGAGATTCCTGTATCCCTGCTAATTTCCATCAGCGCGACAGAGAATAGGGGAAGAAAAAAAGGAACAACAAACAATGTCTTTCATCATCTGTGACTTTTAGTTTTTTCCAGGCTTTGTGCAGAGCGGTAACTCTGTGCCAATCTCCGACCAGTCAAACAATTTCTCCAATGAAATGGGCTTCATGGATTAAAATGTAATTTGCTACAGTTAATGAAAATGCGTTTTGTCTAAACACAGGAGTGCTTATTGAGTTGGGGCTTGGGAGGTGGGGGGCTGGTTTTAAACAATGAGAACCAACAGGTCTTTTGTAGAGAGGCTGTCTGATGTTTGCAGATTGGCCTTGCTGCTCTTGGGAGAAATGAGATAGCGCTGGCTAATTTAATTTCAATATGCGTGTAACAGTATCTGCCTGAGTGCATGCAGCGTTGTTTACTGTGGTTGAAGAGATGCACACAGGGGTGTGTGTGTGCTTGTGCTCCGATGTGTGATTTCTTGCACGTGCGCGTGCGTGTATGCTGCTATTATTGCGGCTGTCCAATACAGTTAATCAGTGGCTCATTATAAACATTACTAAGCTTTAAATTCATAATTCATCCTTGCCGAAAGAGAGAGTATCCATCTGTGGTGCCTTCTGAGGTGCAGCAATTTGTTAGACAGACACCACTGTCTTGTTAAGATGCTACATAAGCATATGTTTCTCAGAAATATGCCAAAACTGTCCTGTGACTGGCCTGTGTGATATCCAGAGTGCATATGCTGATATGTTCTACCTCACTCAGCAGAATCGTCCCAGGAGAAAGTGTATCCCATGAGAATTGGTTTATATATAGAAATGTGTGCTTTTGTCTCCCCGGGTATGGCTGAATATGGTCCTGTTAGAGGGTTTTAGAGTGTTTGGGTTGGCTTTTATGGAAAAAAAAAAACAAGCACCATATAGGGATTAATTTGTACACAGCACACGCTCATTGGGGTTGCACAGATATGTGGGAACAATGCAACAAGTTAAGGGTTAGGTTAAATCCACTGTGTGAGTGAGTCTGGTCGTGTCGTGGGGTGTTTGGCGAGAATGTTGTTGGAGCTGTGTGAGGAAATCTGTCTGTCTGAAACATTTGTCTGTCTGAATATCTTGTTGCGTGTACAAATGTGCTTGTGGGAGCCTGAGAAGGAACTTGTGGCATGTCTCGTCTTCTTGGTGCAGAGGCAAATTTGTTTCACTGTGGGGTGGAATGCCTTCTCCAAGACTTTTTGTGTTGTGGAAAAAATGACCACGGAAAACTTCTTTAACAATTCCTTCATACTAAATCTTTAGACCACAGTATGCACTTAGTCCCCTTTGAAGTCCACTGACATGCTAAATGGATTAAATGATGAGGCAAACGGTGGTGTGTCTTTGTTGACTGAGTCCTTTCATATTTTGGACAGTAAATTGAATCAGTTTATTTCAAATTTGAAATACAATTAACTGTCATATCGGGAGCTATGTTTAGGGGTCAGTATAATAGCCTTTTAGCCAGCTATGGAAATAAGGAAATTGGTTATTTGCTAGTGGAGTCCTCCTCCTCCTGAAACGGTATTGATTGGGATTTAACAGCGACTCTGTGCCTTGAACATAAATTAACACTTGCTGACGTGAGAACTCGGTCCTCCATTAGGAAAGGCTTGGCACGTGCTAAGTAATGACAGATCCTCTGAAGCCATCTTGAAAGTCATAATACCAGACACCAACAGATTAAATATTCGAGTGGCATGGGGGGGATGAAAGGTTTCTAAGTGTTACCACTTTGGTCTCATTGCTGTATTGACTTATTGCTCGCTTAATGCTCAGACCTGTTCAGTGTGTGACAACGTCAGTACACAAGGCAAATCTGATAAGCCGGCCCCTCAGCGCAAGGAATATAATCTTCTCGCTAGATTTGGCCCCTATTAAAATTTGAGCAGGGCAATCAATAAGAAAAACAGATGTATGAATTAAGTTATAAACAGCACCGGCATACTCACTGGACTAAGTCATCATAACCCTCCGACTCCTTTTGATCTGAACCGAGCGTGGTGTCCGACCACCGTGGAATGGGCAGGGAGGTGGGTTCACCGCCGGCGGTAGGTCTTGTGCATGCTGACACAAAAAAACACTGTCTGGGAGCAGAGCTTAAAATAAAGTGGTTAATAAAGACTTCTGAGGTAAGGGATCATAAGGTTGAGCTGGAGGAAAGGTGTCAGGGGATGTGTGCTGCCCCTGGGGACAGCGCTGGGACTTTGGTTTACATGGCAAGACCAAATAGCTGCTTGTTAAAGGGAAGCAAGGGCGTCACGGAGAGCAACAGGATCCACACATATGCACCGAAGCCCCCGCCCTAACATTACACTGGCATCACAGGCCTATCCATCTCCCTGACAGGTCGGTGGCGTCAACTGCCAAGGGGTGTGACATTGCTGACACTGGAGTGTGCCCTACACACACACACACAGGCATCACTGGAGACTCCAGATACCCCGCCTTCAACCCCGAGTCACATCTGGAGGGGGGGGAGGAACCTGATCTACGTCCGCAGCTTGGGGGGTCATAGCAGGAAGGACGAGCGGGGGCCCTTTCACTTAAGCTGATCCCTTCCATGCAACCCTGTGGCACTTACATATGAGGTCAAGATCGTAAAATGTCAGAATGTACAGTTGCTGGGGTTGCAGGGGATCGGTGGGGCCCCTGATTGCATGGTTGGGGGGGTGGGGTTTGTGTGAGTCCGGGCCTATTTGTATCATTGGTGCGCTGACATGTTTGGGTGTTTGTGTGCATGCTTTTAGTGAATGTGTCACAGCTCGTCCTATAATGTGGCGGCAGGTTTACAAGATAGGTGACCCTGGGTTCTGTGACAGAATGAACACAACCTGTCGACTTCTCTGTTCTCTCTGGGAAATAAATGAGAGCAATTCTCATTGGGAGAATTTGTGTAAATGTTTATGTGCGTGGGTGGTGGTGAAAGCGGGAGGTTCTAGGGCAGCTGAGACGTTGCCCAGTCTCAGCTGACCATATCTGCCTCATTCATCCTTGTCATGTGGATGGCGTCGCATGCATGTGTGACTGTTTGACTTTTCGCTGTAATGAAAATTCCACATGTGGCACATCAAACGTGGTTGACATTAGCTGTCTTCACTGCTCACTGCTCATCCTGTACTGAAAGGCCACTCAGATTGCACACTCACAAACACACGCACGGACACAAACAAAAACCCCAGAGGGGAAAAAAAAAAAAAAAAAAAAAGACGACAAATGTTTCTCCACTGGTTCCTCTCGGGGGAGATACAGTGACAGGCTGAACTGTTTAAGGCACAGCTTTCAAACCTCTATGAAACAATGACCACTTTTCATAGCACTTCTGTCTCTGAGCCATTCAAGTCCAGCTGAAAACATTTCCAAAGTTGTTGAACGCAATTGTCCCGCACGTGTAAAAAAAAATAAATAAATAAAAAAATGAAGTCACACTAAAAAAATGCTCTTTTATTCACAAAAGGTTGACTTTCTAGAGACACAATCGTGTTTTGTTAAAAAAAAAAAAATCATCCAAACACCTATTCAGAAAACATTTTAGAGACGTCAAAATGTGCTTGTCGATATTCCATTCTTAATGGGTAATCAATACGGTGGTAAGAGGATCACTTCTCCGAGAGACACATTCCATTGAGCTGCAAATCGACCGCAGCAAATAACCAAGAAGTGGACGTAAAAATAAATAAATAAATAAATGTCTTGTCATTGAACAGTGAGTGAACGTTTATTTATTTATTTATTGTTGACACAATGCGAGCTAAAATTCTGCAGAACGACACAGAAAATTGTCCTGTGTTTTGGCATTCATCCCGTTGTGCCTCTCCCTTTTCCTTTGCACTCACTCTCTTTCTCTTTGTATGGCATCAGCAGAGGATGGCGACGATAGAAAGGGATGGATCTTTAATAGATTTGTCTCGGGCAGCACAAAGGGAGGAGGAATCGTTGTTAACATTATAACGTATCGATCACTTCGACTCCATTTCCCAAGGCCCTGTCAGACAGGAGCCATTACTCACAGCAGTCAACCCACCGCCACCACTGCCGCAACCACGTCAAACACCCTCCCCACCTCCTTCCTTCATGAGTGTCTGTGACAATGCCTATCTGCAATGGTTCTTTTGACCCCTTTCACCCTACTTTGTAGCCTGATTCTTTGTTTTTTAAGCTGCACTTAACATCAATTGCTTCAATAGACTACATGACAACCTGAAATGACTGCATTATCATACCTTTGAAACTGTTTTTTCCACACTTTTAAACTTATTTTTCTTTGGATGTGCACCCTTGACAGTAGAGTCACTCGACAGGCTATAAGTGGGTGTCCGCAGGTCCTTAAAAAAGTCTTAAATGTGTTTGTCCATAATTAAGAACTTAATTATCCTTAAAAATGATGATCAATCGTTAAATCCATCTCTCAAAGGTCTGAAAAATGCCGCAAATGCAATAAACAAAGTTTCAATATTTTCTTATGTGATACAGTGAAATCTTTGTAAAGAATTTGGAAAATTTGTAATTACTACTCTGTATTTTAGCACAACGGAGTGGTATTGAGTGGAACCAAAAGTGATCATTGGGTTGTGTCGGGAGGGGGCTACTTTCAGGTGTACACGTTAACAGCTTGCACTTCAGTAGTTCTTGGCAACGATAGTAATAGCAAAAAAATTTCAGTTCTATTAAATATAAGGACAAAACTATTTTTCAATGTGGTCAGAGTTTCTGCTATCTCGGAGATGAAAGATCTTAAATTTGATTAAAACAGCCCCAAAAAAGATCTTACATTTCACTTCCTTAAAACCTGCAGATTATCCCGTTTAAAGATGGGACTGAAAACTATGGCATCTTGTATCACTGTCTAAGGCTCTTTTGTTGTTCTGTTCTTGGTCTACGTCTCGTGATCGAAGCCTTTGTGACCAACGCAGACACAATGTATAAAACGCTACATAGGTTTAGATGTGTTTGCGATTCTCACTGCTCTGTTCTCTCATTACACCACTCCATCTCTTCATTCAGTCTCTTTCTTGCTCAACTACCACTGCTCTCTTGCTCGTTTGTCGAGTCAGGAGAGCCCTGTTCAGGCACGCGTCATGAAAAATCCAACCGCAACTAACCAGCTGTGCATCCGTGCATCTGTTCAGACCTGGCATTAGAATGCATGACCAGATGCGTCTCGAGCGATCACGTCTGATTAGATGTGACTTCCCTGCTCAATATGCAAATAAACAATCTCATCTTTAGCCAAAAAAACATAGTGTGTTCGCTTCAAGTTGAACTGACTTTGTGATGTGTCTTTGCAGATTTCAATCAATGTGCTGCTTGAAGACGAACCGTGGCAGTTTTTTGGGTGGAGTGTCTTCTTCTGTCTCATTGCATGAGCTGACACCATCAATCAATCAATCACCATTAAATCACCGTAAGATGACTTGGACTATTATTATTTTCAAAATGCCCTCTCGCATTACATATACTTCGGTGACGTCTAAATGTTCAGCCTGGTGAACTCCTACTGGATTATGCTAACGGTGGATACTGCATTGACTCACTTCAAAAGTACAGTGCCATCGGAGCAGGCTCACTTATTAAGCACTCATCAACGTCTTTTAAACACTTGATGAAAAAGTCACGCGCTTAAATCACTTTAATATGATACTTTTGCTGCCATAAGCAGAGTACATCAGCTGAGTAAGCAGTCTTTCAATCCATAAAAAAGGATGCATATATGATTAGACTGTAAAGGCAGACTGGACATATGTCTCTCAGACCATCTCTGAATACATCCTGAACGTCTTCACACCCTGCGTTAGATCTGTCTGTGTGGGATTGGATTCGTCAAGATAGATGTTATACGCCAGGTCTGAAAGCACAGGAAGTTCTTAATATGAATGGTAGGTTTACAAACTGATCCTCATCTGTAATAGTATGTTTTCAAGCCAATCTTGTGTCTGGAAAATTCCGTGTTTATCATATTTATTTGTACTGGAATATGTGAAGCAGAAAAACACAATTGTTGCCTGGTGTTGAGTTATGTTCCAGGAAAATATTTTGTGACATAAAGTGCAAAGACCACACAGTCTTTTATAGGGAGGTGGTCAGATCATATGGTGCATGGACAAATTATTCCAAGGTTCTTACCCGCCATGTGGTTAGGTTTGACAAAAAAAAAAAAAAAAGGCGAGTAAACACAGGTTAGTATTAAACCAAGACCAAAGGTTGATCTGATCTAACATAACCTAGTGATTAATTTGCTTGCTAGGGACGAGGGGTGCAAGACGATATCTGCCACAACTACAGGGAGTTAGAGAGCATAAAGAACAGTTTGGTCAGTTCAACGTGCTGCTGTCTGCTGCAGGTCGTACTAATGTTTCCAAACGGTTCTTAAAATATAATCCAGACATGAATCTTCAGACAGACGTGGTGTGACTGTCACAAAGGAGTCGCATGGAAGTAAAGGAGTTGCATGTGACTGTGTCTGAACTTCAGGTGTTATTGTCACTCGGAATTTTACAACGTTTGTCTGCTTGCATTTGTTGATGAAATGCTGCCTATTTATTTATCTTGTACCTGGGAGTTTGTGTGTGTGTGTACGTACAGATCAGTGTTTGTTTTGCTGCTTTGCCAAAAAAAAAAAATCTCCTCGCAAGACATTAAGGTCTATTGTACCGTATGTATCGTATCGTATTAAGGTTTACTGTATCGTGTAATATGCTCCACATATTGTATCATATGTGGAGCAACAACTGCTGGAAGAGCTGAAAAACAGATACATAAATAAATGACGTTGTTGTCATATTCATAGTAATTAGTTCCTAAAATTTATGATGCACTAGTGTTTAATTTCAAGGGGTGTTTGATTTGATATGTTATGAAAATGAGTCATATATGTTCTTCTATTCTAGTTTAAAGCCACTTTTTTTATTTTATTTACTAGTTAATATATTTGTTGGAAGCAGGGTATTACATCTAAGCTGTGTTTAATGTATGGGGCACCCAAGGGGCTAAAAATGGCCTTTTCTTGTTGTCCAGTCAGATAGAGAGATCAACGCCTGTGCGTATCTGTGAAGTTGGATTCTGATTGAATTAATCAACAGAAGGTACATGTGATGAGTGAAAACAAACACAAGAGTGTATTAGTTGAAACTCAATGCTTGTGGTGACAGTAGAAATCAACAACAGCAATGCAAACCCTATCAGTACACAGTGTCTCTCATTACCAAGTAATTATACAATTATTATACAAGTTATAATGCCAAAATATTGAAATATGTGTTATGGGAAAGAAATAAAATAAAATAGAAATCTGTGAATAATTTATTTTACAAAGTTTTTGTAAAATACTAGTCAACGTGGGCACCAACACCAGTTATAGTATAGTCATGCTTTCTTCTGACGTGAATCCAACAAACGGACATCAGAGTAGTAGAAACAGACAGATTGTCTTTCAGGGCTGCAGATGGCTCTCAGCTGTAGGGGCTGCATGGGATGGAACTGACAGGCCTGAAATGTCCGAAGACAATCGGCTTCAGAGGGACTGTCCAAACCAATATCCAGTGCAATGGATCTTCACGGATGTTAATGAGTTGCGACTGTTACCGGGCTACAAGCTTGACCTTGTTTAAAAGCCAAGTTGCGTGCATGTGTGTGTAAAAGTACGGTTGTGTGTGTTTGTCATGTACCACAAAGCCGGGGACATTATCCATTCAAACTTCTTTTCCTGACGCTATAGTGGTCTCATAAATACACACTACAGGCCAAAAGTTTGGATACACCTTCTCCTTCAATGCGTTTTCTTTATTTTCATGACTATTTACATTATAGATTCTCACTGAAGGCATCAAAACTATGAATGAACACATGTGGAGTTATGGAATGAACAAAAAAAAGGTGAAATA
>JAPTHA010000019.1:12688447-12700127 GCA_029814585.1 Gymnapogon annona | reverse complement strand
ATAACAATAAGGGTATAACTATATAACTGTATATTACTATATAACAATATGGGTATAACTATATATCTGTATAACTACTGATCTGTATATTACAATATACCTGACGTTGTCTCTTTATTGATCTTTGCTGCTGCACTCAATCTGTTCCTATTTGTATTTCTATATTCATATTATTATGATTTACTCATATTTTTCATCATATTTGCAGTATCTATCTGTGTGTGTCTTGTCTTATATGTGCTGCTGTAACCTGGGGACTAATAACGGGATCTAATCTAATCTAATCTAATATGTTCGTATTTATGTTACTTAAAATGGTCTTCCATCTGTCTCTCATTTTTCCTCAGCTTGCAGTCCTGGTACCTTTAAGTCCAAACAGGGTGAAGGTTTCTGCTTGCCTTGTCCTGCCAACAGTCGAGCCAGCTCTGGAGCAGCCAGCGTCTGTTCCTGTCGAAACGGTTACCACCGCTCAGACACGGACTCTCCCGACTCCCCCTGCACCAGTAAGTAACATATTCCATTTCATTCCCCCACGTTCTGACATTTTATGCAAAATGTAAAACTCTATTACAACAAACACATGCAAGGGGATGGATAACGCTGTAAAAATTCCCATACATTTATGCCCCTCATCTGCAGATAGTGCCGACACATATTGCTAGCTATAAAACAAAACACTCGGCTATAAGGTAAATGTCCTTCTAAACTTCCTTCTTTAATTCTGCACTTTTATCAGTCCTCAGAGTTTTTCTTTCCCACCGCAGCACTCGAATAGCAAACATATCTGCTTGCTTTCCCAACGTTATCCAAAAGTGTTATCATCCAGCCTCTGCCGTCCCAGAAAGTCTATCTCTGCTCGGCGTCGGCACCTTTTTTTCAAACAGGCAAAAAGTAGAGGACTTTTTCTCACAATTTCCGAGCAAACATGCACACGTGGAAGATTGTGAAGAGAATAGAAGAGTCTTTTTTTATTTCTTTCTGTCCCTGGGATGGGGGGCTGATTCTCCCACAGTGCAGTGAGAGATAAGGTTGCGTTAATTGGATAAGTATTACCAAGGCTCTGGCAATAGTTTGTCTCATTTGTGCCCCCCCACACCCCCCACCCCGAAGCACTTTTCACTCTCACACACACAGGAGAAGTGAGAATGCAATTCAGATTTGAACTCCTGTCCTCTTTTTTTTTTTTTTTCCCTCTGAATAATCGCTGGAACAGTCGCTTGTTATGTGGAAGAAAATAAAATGTTCTAGTTAATGCATGAAAAATGTATTAGCGCCACAGCACAAGGGAAAATCTCAGGTCATGAATTGTGTTGAGGGAATAAAGAATGTATGTGTGTGTAATGATATGTAAACTGTGTTTTGCGGTATGAATCTCCATCTATTGTCAGTATGTCTCTGTTCTATCACCAAGACTATTTTTTTTACACCTATTGTGCATGGAGATTATATTCATACTCATTCCAGGCCTGTTTTCCTCATCTTAACCATGCTTTAACTTCCTGTTGCAGCTGTTCCCTCTGCGCCACGCAGTGTCATCTCCAGTGTCAATGAAACCTCATTGGTGTTGGAATGGAGTGAGCCACGTGACATGGGCGGCCGTGACGATACCTTCTACAATGTCATCTGTAAAAAATGCCTGCCCGAGCGGGGGATGTGCTCACGTTGCGACGACAATGTTGACATCTCGCCACGTCACCTGGGCTTGACCCAGCGCCGGGTAGCGGTCCGGAACTTACAAGCCCACACCCAGTACAGCTTTGAGATCCAGGCAGTCAACGGCGTCTCCAACAAGAGTCCCTATGCTCCTCAGTTCTCTGCAGTGAACATCACCACTAATCAGGCTGGTAGGTTTTATCGTCATATGGCTACCTGTCAGACGAACAGCAAACACGTAGGCGCCGTCAGGTTCCAACGGTTATAAAATACAAAAAGCAATGTCAGAGAATACATTCTGAGCTTAAGAAGTTGCGATCAATTTCCTGCGCGCTTGTAGGAGTGTGTTACATATTTTCTCTTTGAACAAGGATTGAGAAAGATGATATTCTACTGAATGAGCTTAGAGAGAGAGAGAGAGAGAGAGAGAGAGAGAGAGACCTTTTTCACACACCCACATCGTGCTCTGTACTAACACCGCTGCAAATAGCATTAGCGAGGCAGTGTGTATTGGAAGTGTTGAACCTCCAGTATTCTCGCTGCCCACTGCTTCCATCCCACCACTCCTACAGCAACAGCCACAAGTAGGCCAACGTATCAGTCAGTCCTGATGTAAAATGTCAAGAAATGCCTGTATTTTATAATGCCACCAATATATCTGATATGTACAAGTATAGGAATTATTATTATATGGTGTCGATTACTGCTGTTCATCTTACCCTGTTTGGCCCTTGTGAGTTGGTTCTCCTGCTGTCTTATCCTTTGGATATGTTTGCTCACGAAGTTAAATTTGCTCTTTCACGAGGCTTAGACAACCTCTTGGATTATCTATTCCCCCCCCTCACACACACACACACACCCCCCAACCGACATCATTTCTTTTTTTTCTCTCTCCGTGGCCTAGTCCTCCCCACCTTTACCCTTTGGCTTCTGCCATCTAAAGATGCTTTCAAAATACCTTCTGTTTGTGACTGTAGGACCCCACAGGGCCCCAAGCGAGGGTCCCATTGTTTTACAAGGGGTCTGGAACTGGGTTGACAGGGACCAATGGGTGTCCCAGGGTTCCTTAGGTCAATTAGGTGCACAGCGAATGGAGAAGGGAAGGGGAGGGAGCAAGAGAGCATCAGCTGTGATCAGATTATCCTGTGGTATAGTCCCCAAGACCATCCCTGCATAAGCATTCACCTTTTAAGAAGCAAAATAAATACTAGGGTGGTGATAAGCTCCAGAGGCCACCTCCTTGGTTACAACAACTCCCTCTCCCAGAGGAGGGCCCCTAATCCCCTGGTTGGAGTAACCAGGGGATCTGCCTAGGAAGCATTGTCTTCTTGAGGAGAAAGGGGGCTTGGAGGGTCTGGGTGGACAGGACTGGGAGAGAGGCAGGAAAGGGTAGGTTTGGAGAGAAACACAAGGATGTCTCGCCTCTAACGTAAGCAGCAGAAGGAGAAAGGAAATGCAAGGGGAGGATCAAAGAACTGAAAACTGGGGATTAAAAAGCTTTTAACAAAACCGGGGGAGAGAGAAAGGGGGAAGGGATGAAGGAAGGGAGGCAGGCTAAGACACGGCGTAGATGGAAGTCTGCAGTGGCGAAAAGAAAGATGAAAAGTGAAGCACTGAATAGGACAGTGGAAACAGGAGGAACTCACTGACGAGACTGAGAACGTAGGCAAGAGTGAGAAATTCAATTTAGCACCACTGGAGATAGACAGTCGCAGTTATGAAACAAAAGCAATGGAGTAGACGGAGAAGAGTGAGTGAGTCAGAACAAGTCCAAAGTTAGAAGAAGAGGAGAGAGACAGGGAAGCAGACAGCACTTTACTGTTAATGTGCACATTTGAACAAAGCATGAAAAACCCAGGTGGGTGGAGTGTCAGTGGGACTTATTTATGTCTATAGATGTGTTGGTCCACGCAACGAGGCCTGATTCGAATGACTTGTGCACATCCTATGAAGTACATATTGTCAAGTACAGAGTAAATATGTTCTGTATAGCGCCATAACTTGTTCTTACTTATACTAACACATGTAATAAATAGGATATAAAAAAAGAGAAAACACTATTTCCCTATTTCTTCTCCCTTCATAGTGGAGCACAAAAAAAAAGTAGCAATAGTTGAGCAATATATAGTGTCCACATGTGTGGATTTGTGATTGCACTCTTGCCTGCAGTTGTTGTACAGTGGAGGGAATTGCATTGAATGAGATTACATATTTATCAGTTGTGCACTTTTACTGTCCTGTCACAGGAGAATTAGACATCCCTTCTTTTCCCGGAGGACTCTGGGAGGGATAATTTGAGCATTAGTGGGGAATGGTTCTGCATACTAACTAATGGCCAAATCTACTCACAAAGCCTCAGCTTCAGACAGGATTTGGTCTTGTGCAGACACACAAAAGACATTGAACATAAAAAGACACAGCATGGAAAATTATACACAAAACTGATTTCTTTCACTTGTCTCCTCCTTTGTAGCGCCCTCTGCAGTGCCAACAGTTCACCTGATGGCGGCCACAGCGAGCACCATGAGCCTGTCCTGGCTGCCTCCAGAGAAGCCCAACGGAATCATTCTGGATTATGAGATTAAGTACCATGAGAAGGTAAGCAGCAATGTAAATCAACGCCTCTAATTCAATCCAATTCATTGACTCTCACGGTCTCTGTTTCATGTATGCTTCTGCAAGTGTGGAAAACAATGTCTAGTGATAAACACATGGGTGTGTTGCAAATACATTGCATCTTATTGCATGTACGATGACATTCCTGCTTAGTCCTCTGCCTCCTGCCTTGTCCCACCAGTGTTTTCCTTAATACTATTCTGCTTTCCCCGTTCTCCCTCAGTCAGAACCTTAGAGATTTGGTAGCTTGTTTCCAGGGACTAGCTTTGCTTAAGACACAACAACAAAGGCATTGGATATATATCATATTCGTCTGTGTGAATTAGTAGGTTGTTTCCAATGTCTTTGTATTTTTGTTGTCTACACTTGCACCGTATTTTTTTCACCCACTGGTTTTTTCAAGCATACCAGGGAAAGTGGAAAGACAACAATAATGGTAAACCACACCAAACGACTGTCGAGCATTGTTTTTACCATTGCCTCTTTCTCTGCAGGATCAGGGAGAGGCTATTGCCCACACCATGACTGCCCAACGAAGCAATGCCCGCATTGAAGGTCTCAAGGCCGGTACGCCATATGTGGTGCAGGTCCGTGCGCGAACGGTGGCGGGTTATGGCCGTTACAGCAGCCCAGCTGACTTCAGCACCAACTTGCAAAGTATGTTAATATTTACTTATGATTAATTTTATGATGAACTAGTTATCTTAATGCACACTGAAGAAAACATAATTGAACACCATAACTTTAGTTATATAAGCGTACAATATGAAGTAGGCGTAAAAGTCATACAGGCCTATAGTCAGACTTATAGACAGGGGCAGGAAGAGTCAACTAGTCTAAGGCTATACAAATGGATTCAGTCAGAGTGGGTGTATGTTTGTGACATGTACTGTAAATAACCAATTTCTTTTTGACCCCTAAGCTGACCCACCGAAGACATGGCAAGAACAATTACCACTCATCGTGGGATCAGCTACCGCTACACTGGTCTTCATCATTGCTGTTGTGGTCATTGCTATCGTCTGCCTCAGGTCAGTGTGGACAGTTACTCCACACTCTACACTTACTGTATGTTGCTATTTTACACAATATTACATATTGATCAACGTTAAGAATAAAATACATGTCCATCGCACAAATCATTTTTAAACCGCAAGAAGAGTGGCCACTCTGTCAAAAATATATTTTTGTTTCTTTCACACTGAAAAGAATTCTGATTGCTTCCATCAAATGTCAACTTTGTTTGCATGTCCTCCAAACCTCCCCAAAACAGTCTCAGTGGACTGCTGCACCACCTGTGAAGCAACTGAATGCCAGATTAGACCCTCTGAATCGGTGAATAGTAAACAGCTTTGGTTGAAATGTTGAGTTCTCTCTGGACACAGCATGGTGGAGCAGCTGTTGGACCTGATAGACTTGCCCTCATGGCCCAGCACTCAGAATCAACTGCGTGGCTGCCTGACCACAAAGAGCCCAGATGCGCCCTTGTCTACTGGGCCCAATTGACCGGGAAGATGCAAGTGGCTGCTCGCACCTTTCAAAAAAGCCTGACATTGCATCAGCTGGGCCTAACCTCTCTCATTTATCCCTATAGCTCTCATTTGTCAAGCAGCAAAGGCAGTGTTCATGTGTTCCACAGGGTACACGTGTGAGAGGTTGGCACCCACTGCTGACTGGCGCCCACTGGGTACCGTCCACAAGCCAGTTTAGGCAGTGGCCGACAAGCGTGGGCATTGGTCACGCTACACTGAATAATAATCTCCCTAGCACCCCCCCCCCAACCCCTTTTCCCTCCATCTCCCTCCTGCTTCTTCACTCCCTTCTATTTTCACACCGCTACATTGTGTTTCTCTCAGGGTCTTGGCTTTGCCAATGCACCGACTGCCACAGAAGAAGAAGAGGAAGGAGAAAATAGTAATAATACAAAACACAGATTCGGCATATTCCGGAAACCAAATTAGAATTTGTAATGAGATGCAAATCACCGACGGGTATTATTGCCCTGGATACTGGTTAGACAACAAAGGAAGCACATTAACATGTAATTTCTACAACCCTGCCCCCTCTTTCTGTCATCCTCTTTGTGCCCAGCACCCCAATCCCACCCCCCCCTACACGAGAGCAGAAGGGAAACACATAGAGGAAGATGAAGATACGGAAACAGTAACATGGAGATGAGAGAAAAACTGATGTAAAATAGATGAGGGACAAACAAACAACAACACCCGAGCAGGAGTCCAATAAGGGGGAAATAAGAAGTGTCTTGAATGGTATCAGCAGTGTCATATCTATAAAGTACAGAAAGTAAAGGGGGTGATTTTGCTGTCCGAGTCTGCTTTTGTCTCTCCTGCCTGCGCGTAAGTGAATGGCTTTCACTTGCTCCTTCAGACAATGATATGGAAACATTTTGTTTAGACACCTGTTATAGTCTCCGAATATGAATCATTCTGCAGCCGTAGCACTAATGCAATCTTCGTCTGCAGCGTATCCCTTGCTTCCATTGCAAAAACAGAGGAAGCACTTTCGCACGGTGACACTGTACTACTGGGCTACATCCCTGCAGAAATTATTAGGGTTCAGTTTTCTATTTAGGTCTTGGTTATTTATTTGTGCCGCACTGTGTGGAGTCCAAGTGATTCATTTTGTGTTTTCAATCTTTCTCAACAGAAAGCAAAGAAATGGCTCAGAGTCGGAGTATACAGAGAAACTGCAGCAATATAGTAAGTCTCTTTAATGAGATACTTCTCCCTTAGCACCACTCACTTGGACTGTTGTCTACATGGTATATTTGTAGACTTTCTACGTGGTCGTCGTTGCCTAGTAATCCCATCGCTGCTCATTATAGTTTATAAATCATGACTCAGATTAATTACCTGGTGAAATGACTGTGAAGAATCCTGCTAGTGATTCGCTGTGCATCTGGTTGGTGGACATAGATTTTAAGTGTTGTGTTGTTGAAGTTGTGTCTGTCCACATCGATTCACATTCCCGTTCTTGCCACAGAATCCCCAATAGTCACTCCGGGAATGAAGGTCTACATCGACCCCTTCACCTATGAGGACCCAAATGAAGCAGTCCGCGAGTTTGCTAAGGAGATTGACGTATCCTGCGTGAAGATCGAGGAGGTCATTGGCGCAGGTAACCCACCAAAGCTCCTGAGCTACAGGGGGAAGACTGCTAGTCACCTCCAGGCCATACCGTTAGAGGACTTCACACCAAGCGGTACTTTCACTCAATTCATCGCTAGCCCTCTCCTTGACCCTTCCCTTAACTCACTTGTCACATGTTAGGAAACCCTTTCTAGTCTTATAGATGTCCTCAACACTCTCCTATGTTTGTAGCAGTACTTGCTATATCCTACGTTAGTGTATTTCACGACTGTAGCACCTTTGTGTTGTTTTCTTTGTCGTGTGCATTCAGAGTAGCTGTAATGCCTTTTGTGTGGTGAATTGTTCGTTCACCTTTCTCCTTAAAATTAGTCCAATCCTGGAGTGGAAGAAATTGCCCCACTCACATTGTAATGATACTTTTAACTGATTACCTGCGAGTCCGCTTGTGTCTCCACGTTGTAACTTTACTCCATGTTGTAACTTTTAATATACTTTTCACATACTGTATGCGATTTTTCTGTCATCATCTCTAGACTTAATTGCTACGATTGATTTTTCAACATACACCCAAAAAACCCATCTATATAATAAAATATTAAAATATAAATTATACATATCTATACTTTACCCCTCTCATGGTATCTACAATTCTTAATGATTTGAGCATGTTTTTTAGTAGGAGGCATGTGTTGTTGCACAAACCTCTGAATTCTGGGTAATAACAAAGTGCAGTTATTTTCCTATTTTTACCAAATATATTAATCTTGCATGAATTATTAAAATAATTCCAGTCCAGGATTGGCTGTCTGTGACCCTGTCCAGTTGTTAGTGTTTTGAAAGCTTCCCATTAAATAGTTGTTGTTTTTTTCACGGATCACTTTATTTGATCCTTGCTCATTAGCACTGCTCCACTGTGTGGTTGTGTCCCTTCCTGTAGAAACCCCTCTTTATGTTTGATGTCATAGACAGTGAATTATTACTGACAAATGTATTTGATATTTTTGATAGTAATGTCTCTGCCCATAAGCTGCAGGACTTTGCCATGTGAGGTTGAATTTTCTTAGAGTAATATCTGAGCCAAAATGGAGGACGTTATGAAGGCAGAGATGGGAGTCCCTACTACTGCTTCTGCTACTACCAATACTACTGCTACTACGACAGCTCTTCTACTGCTGAGGCTACTACTACTTGAAACCCGTCGCTTCCCAGCATTCGCCTTGAAAGTGACAAGCCCTCAACCCCTGTCTTCCCTGTCCCCCTACTCTGCTCTTACCCCTTCCTCCATCCATCCCACCATTGCTCCATCCCCGCCTCCTTTCATTGACTTTCCCCACCTCACCTATGCATCCATGACACTCATTTGTCTCTTTGCTTCTTGCGCCCCTGCACACGCTTGGTGTAGACTCTAAACGTAAAGTGTCTACGACTCCCAAAACTCCAAAGCTGCTGTCTCCACCCATCTCCTCCTCCTGCGCCCGCTACACTAGCTCCTCTGAAGCTTAGCGCTACCTCCCCTACCCTTCCCCCCTTCTGCCCTGTCCCCTCTCAACTTTCCATACCATCCTCCTAGAGTCCTTCTCTTTTGCTTTTTTTTTGTTGCTTTTTTTGCTTTTAATATGGCTCTTCAAGCTCCACAACTTCCATCGTAAAGCCTCACGCTCATCACGCTGTTTGTTTTAATCCGTAGCTTAACAGCACAATGCCACCGTATGCTCTCCCTATCACCGCCATCCTTTGACTGTGACCTAGAGTCCTTATCTTGCAGTACCCCCCCGTCCCACCCCTCCTGCTACCCTTCCCTTGCTCCTTGGTTCTAACCAGTTAACTGTCCCCTCTCCCCTTCTTTTCCCCCACTCTCCTCCACTTTTCCATCATGCCTCTCTCCCTCTCCCTCTCTCTCTCTCTCTCTGTCTCTCTGTCCATTTTTTTTTCCTCTCCGTCTTTTGCTGTTTCTCCGGCTGTGCCACATGGGCTCTCGCAGGAGAGTTTGGCGAGGTGTGCCGCGGTCGCCTCAAGCTGCCCGGACGCAGGGAGATCATTGTAGCTATCAAGACTCTCAAGGTGGGCTACACTGACCGACAGAGGCGAGACTTCCTGTCTGAGGCGTCCATCATGGGCCAGTTTGACCATCCTAACATTATCCGCCTGGAGGGTGTGGTCACCAAAAGTCGGCCAGTGATGATCGTGACAGAGTTCATGGAGAATGGAGCACTTGACTCTTTCTTAAGGGTGAGAAAAATAGCAAGCACATTACGCAGAAATACCATCATATACTCCTTGTATGTGTCTAGCATCTTCAGTACACCAAATCCGCTGACCTTGCTATTAGTTACCTCTTTTTTTTGGGGGGGGGGGGGGAGGTATAAAAGGTCTTCTTAAGCTCCTCTACTGAGCACTCAGTGGATAAGTGATAAAGTTGCCGTTTAAGCAATAGGTGACATTTACAAAGGGCTTAGTCTACAATGAATCAGCAGTTCAAACTCACATTATACATTTGGAGGAAGAGTTCAGCTGAGGTGAGAATATAGTAAATAGAAAGATGTAACTAGGAATGACACACAGAGAGACATGTGTAGGGATGTTGCAAATACAATAAAAAATACATTTTAAAAAGTAAGATACACTGAAAAAGCAAGACAGGTATAGCAGAAAAACCAACAATCATATTGTATTAAACAAACAGCCATCATCTATAATCCAATTTCTCCCTGTCATTCTCTGTCTTCCTCTGCCAGCTCAATGACGGGCAGTTCACAGTCATCCAGCTGGTTGGCATGCTGCGTGGTATCGCAGCAGGCATGAAGTACCTGTCAGATATGAACTACGTACACAGAGACTTGGCTGCCCGTAACATCTTGGTCAACAGTAATCTTGTGTGTAAGGTGTCCGACTTTGGCCTCTCTCGTTTCCTTGAGGATGATCCAACAGATCCCACCTATACCAGCTCACTGGTAAGTAAGATCATAGATTTTTATATATGTAAATATATATATTTACATATATATATATATATACACGTCAACATATTTTCATGTATGTAATCATTGTGTAAAGGCGCTACATGTAATTTTAAGACATCATTAAAGTTTCGTTTTCTAACAGTTTTATAGAAGTTTAATTTATTTGCACATATTGAATCCTACATGACGCACATTTGGTGCTCGCAAAGGCCTATTACATGCACCAAACAGTTGTTGATCCACATAACATGATCATTTATAGTATGACATTTCTCTTTACACAACTGACAGTTTTTTTTTTCAAGCAAATAACTTCATTCCTAAAGCGCGTTTGCTGACATTTTTAGACATTGCATAAATGTCACCCAAGCCTGCAAAAACACTTCCACCAGTACATTCTATTTGGTCAAAGGAAAAGCCAAAGCAATTATACTTTAATACGTTTGGAGATGATATAGAAATCATGGCTATATTGATGTTGGAAAAATACAATCTGTAGCCCTTGTAATATTTCATTTGTTTGTGCATATCATTATTTGTAACTGATTATTATTTGTTACTAATCTTGTGTGTATGTGACGGTGTGGTTCTGCAGCATGCACCCTTGTGTTGTGCATCAATGTTTCCTTGTATTTTTCTCACCCTTTCTCTTCCCCTCTTGTATGTGTGTGACTCTGTGTTTGTGCTCCATCCCTCCAGTATTTCATGCTCACCTACTCATTCGCATATCCACAGGGGGGAAAAATTCCCATTCGCTGGACGGCTCCTGAGGCCATTGCCTACAGGAAGTTCACTTCAGCCAGCGATGTGTGGAGCTATGGTATTGTCATGTGGGAAGTGATGTCGTATGGTGAGCGGCCATACTGGGACATGAGCAATCAAGATGTAAGTAATGTGTCTTGTATATTATTATCATGACTGATGTTTTGTTGTTGTTGTTTTTGTTTGTTGAAATACTTAGGTGGTGTGAGGTCAACATACCTCACACCTCCAGAGACATACAGTATAGAGACTGTGTGCCTCTATACTGTATGTTTCATAAGGTTCACTTATTTATGTGTGTGTATCTATCTATATATCTATCTATCTATCTATACATATATATATATGGGTCATTGTCATCTGGACACTTTCGGATATCATCTGGGGTGACCGCCCTAAAACTGTGAAAAATAAATACATTGATATTGACAATTCCTTTTTAGGACCTGTCACTATCAAATTTATCATGAAAGTATAGATTGGCAGAAAAAAACGTATTTTTCACAGTTTTAGGGCGGTCACCCCAGATGATATCTGAAAGTGACCACATGACAATGACCCACACACACACACACACAC
>JAPTHA010000019.1:12638668-12649238 GCA_029814585.1 Gymnapogon annona | reverse complement strand
TCAGTGTGCGTCAGTGTGTGTGTTAGTGTGTGTTTTAGTGTGTGTGTTAGTGTGTGTTAGTGTGTGTGTGTGTGTGTACATATATGCGTAAAGGAGCCACGAATTTAGATGTAAGGCCTTTTCATGTGCCACATACAATGCCATCCCTTACACACACACACTTCCCACCAGATAGGACAGGGAAAGGAATTCTGGGAGTATTAGTCAGCCAGACTGGGGCCCACATTGCCACATGCAGGAGACTTAGAATGACAGATGATGCGAGGAAAGGGAGAGGGGAGACTCCGGGAGCAACATCAGGGGGCTGAAGATGTCAGCACCATATCCATCATCCCCGCATATTAGTGAATGCAAGAACTATGAAGCATAATCGTTAATTAGCTGGGGCATGAACTTGCCTTGATAGGAACCCTGAACATTCCAAGGTCTTCCCACCCTCCCCTCTTGCTTTCATTAGCCACCCCCCCACCTCCCCCCTCGCCCAGTGGCAGTATCTCTCTGTGGCCCGTTTTTTTCGTCAAGCCACCCTACTTTTTAGTGCGGAAAAACAAAAGGAGAGGCCGTCGAGAAAGAATAAGAAGAAGACGAAGAAGAGAGCGGGTGGAGGTGTTGAGGGGGGTTGACCATTCAGAGTTCGAAAATGTTGCTAAACAGGATTAGAATTGGGTAGAATGGGGGGTAAACAGTAGCATGCTGCATGGGGGGCCAATGGGATGGGAGTTTGCTCAAAGGGTCTGGGAGGGGAAGACAATGGTTAGATTAGCCATCTGTGGGGCTTCTGGTGCCCGGTGTCATTAACCGGCTTAGGGCCCCACAGTAACACCACACTCCCTCCTTCTCTCATGCATTAAGTATCAAATCTTGTGAAACTCGCCCGTGTGTGTGTGTTTGAGAGGACAGCCGGGTGAGTTAGTCGTGACGAGGTGACGCCACACGAGGCTGAAAATCGCATACGCAAACACGTAAGTACAGACGCACACGCATAAATACACTAAAGTGCGCACATCTGTTTGCTCACTTAAGCCTTTGCCAGCCCACAGACAGACACACACACACACATACACACACACACACGCTGAATGTTAAAGTAAACTCCCCGTGGCACCAACATACCCCCACCCCTGCACCCACAATCCCACTCCCCAGTTCTAGGGAACACAGTTTGACATTTGCTTTGTCTGTCTTTTTTGTCTCCTGAGAAGATTGGTGCCATTTTGCATATCAGTGTGCATCAGTTGGAGGGGACACATCGCTAACACTGGGACCTCATTCAAGTATTTTACCACAGAACGGAGACGGGGAGAGTGAAGCGAAAAATGTAGCCTGTTCACATGGGCCATTGACGGAGTTTTAATTCCCAGATGGGAGATTTTTATTCGTGTTAACTGTCCAAGGAGTGAACTATCATGTTCTTTTTTTTGACATATCTGTATTCTAATGTTGTGCATATTCATCACTTTGAATCGGTTCACACGGTTTCCTATCCTTTCATAGCCTGCCTTTGTGTTTTACTTAACCTTTATTTAAGCTGGCAGTTCCCTGAAAAAAAATATTTAGCCAAAAATGGCAGATGAGTCCATCCAAAAGGTGAAAACACAAGCGTCACACAATGTTTAGAATATCATACAGATTAAAATAATGAATGAGAGAACAGCAGAAGACTCACCAGGCAAAATTAAACTGTCAATTACACGTCTCGGTTTTTATATTGACTTATGATTATACAAGTAAATAAGTAAACATTTACTTATGCTTGGTTATTCCATAAATACATTAACTTTTTTAGATCAGACCACGACAAGAGACAAACAAATGGCGAAAAAGGAAGAAGCTAACTGAAGAGCCGAGACACACGTGTATGTACTGAGCGAAGGGTAATGTCAATCTTTGCCATAACCATAAATCATTCATGACTGCACACTTAACAGCTCTGTATGTTGACTCATTAGGCCTTACCCCCTGTGAAGTGTGTATTATGGGTCGGGTATAAATGAATTGTTCACGGTATGAGGTTGAAATGCACACAGAGCCCAATGACGGTAGTGCAATTACAGTGATAAGCCTCGCGTTGTCAACCTAATTTGTTAGATCAGTTGCTCTTTCTCGTTCCTTTCATGAACGGTATCTTTTCATTTTTAATTACTGCCTTTATCTGACAAGGTGTTTCTGACACTTCCTTTGGATTCATCCACTTCTCAGATTGTCCCATAGGTGTTTTTCCTCCGTTTGGTTAAGGCTTCAATGAATATTGGGATAAGTTCTACTGACTAGAAAAAACAAAACAAAACAAAATGTGTGAAGATTGCTATAGAAATGAAACAAATGTCAAACAGTCAGTGTTGTACGGTGGTAAAAGAGTCCATTGACTAAATCCACTGTACTTCAATGGCAACATTAACCATAAAGAGACATGTGGGAGCCATCTTATTTTTATTTATATCCTCGTCTGTGTTTTGCCACTAATCTAACAGATTCCAAAACCCGTCACCTTATCCGTCACTGATCCCCCAACAATTTCACCTGTAGGTTTTGTTTTCACCTTGTGCCATCTGGCTCTTGCCTAGAGGTTACTTAATAAGGTCAAAGCCAGGACACATGTCTGCGCAGTCTGCCTTTATGTTTAGCAACAAAACACCTAGGTGTGTGTCTCCGGCTTTGTATGTGCCATTGTCAGCTCACCTTGTAATCCACTCTGACATCTCAATCCTCAACACTGGTTAAAAGGTGGCCTACATAGCAGGCGGAGAATAGACATTGTTCAGTCTAATTGTCAACCTGCCGTCCCGGGAGGAGACAGGAGGAAAAGTACTGGCCCCAAGGAACTGCTAGATTATGTAAAATGGGAGGAATGCAATGACCTGCCCTGGCTTACATATGGTAGATGAAGACAGGGGACATGTAAAGAAATGCACTGCGGAAAATATGGTTTGGCCTGAGATACTATATACACTGATCGGCCATAAGATTATGAACACTGGCAAGTGGAGTGGTTGTAGATTAGATTAGATTCTTCATGGTGATTATTGCGTTGCACTGGGATCTGTTAGTTGTCGGGATGTGTTAGGCAGCATGTGAGCGCAAAGCCTAAAAAGTTGACGTGTTCGAGAGAACACAAAAGGGTTAAATCAGTGGGTCAGAGCATCTCCAGATCTTGTTGTTCATTCCCAATGTAGAGGTTAGCATCTGCCAAAACAACCATCGCTAGATCTCAACCAATTGATTGTCTATGGCACAGGTATCAAACATGTGGCCCGGGGGCCAAATCCGGCCCGCCAAAGGATCCAGTCTGGCCCTTCAGATGAATCTGTGCAATACTGAAATTACACTGAAGATATTAATGATAATATTAGTTCAGGTTCTACATTCAGACCAATTCAATCTCATGTTGGTCGGACCAATAAAAAACTGACACTACATACTGTACAATACAACATTATAACCTAAAAATACTCACAACTCCAAATTTTATCATGTACTTACAGCAAAACAAAGTCGTATTTGACAAACATTTTTGTAGAACCTGAACAAATATGAACAACCTGAAATGACTCAAATGAAGTCAGTGCAATTTTCCTGCCTTTTATTAAATATTATGTCCGTTATAATGTACTGTACAGGCGTAAATGTTAAACTGAAGTAGATGGAGGCAAGTTTGGAGTTGTCATTATTTATACATCATTATGGTAATATTTTACTGGTCCGGCCCACTTCAGATCAACTGTACCTGAATGTGGCCCCTCAGTGAAATGAGTTTGACACCCCTGGTCTATGGGATCATAATATTACACCTGCCATTCTAATAATGCGTAAGTTCTCCGCTTATCGACAAACCCAGCGCTGAGCCCAGAGTTAGAGCTCTGAAGGTCCATACGCTATCTGGACCAAGACATTACATAAGTTGTGGAAGCAGAGAGGTAAACCTTCATGGATCAGATTCATCTATCCAATGCCTCCTACAAATGCTCAATGGTCCTGAGGTTGGTATGTTCTTCCTCAGTCCATTTATGGGTGGTACTAAACATTGCAGACCAGGGACACGCAACAGCACCTGCAGTTGTGGAGATATTCTGACCCAGTCACCACCATGACAACATGGACCTAGTATAAGACACTCAACCATTTTGCTGCTTTTAACCCCATCAGCCTCCAGGACTGAATGCTCACCTGCTGCCTCATATATTCAACCCAGTGAAAGCGTTTTATTTTTTTGTTTGTTTTGGGTTTTTTTTAAACTGCTTCTTCCATCAGTGGTCAGTCTGTTCTAATTGACTGGTGTGTATTCTATGACAGAACTGGTCAAAATTCTATAATTGTGAAAACGATCCAGTCTGACTCGAATATATGACGTATGTAAGAATGTGTTGGCCCTTTGTGTCACCTGAAATGCCTGCACTAGTTTTACATTATTATTGTTTTTGTTTCCACACACCAACACACTACAGGCGAGCCGTGACCACCTTTCACAACATTGATTTACAATCAAGCGTTTGAACCACAGACCAAAGGGGCCATTTCATACCTGACTGGCTGCTGGGTATAAAATTGCCAATTCCGTCCCTGTTTAGTTTGGACTGATCTGTACCATTGTCTCCATTAGCCCTTGTGATAGAGATATGAAACTCAAGTGGCACTTTGTTATGACGGCCATGTGCAAACGAGATCCCCATTAATGGATCATAGAATTGTTCATTAGCACTCCACCTGCCAGCACGGTGCTTGAAAGATGCAAATTGGTTGTTGTTTTTTCTCCCCTCCCCCAATCACCTTTCAAGAGCTATTGGAAGCGGGGCCCCACCATTAGTAAGGTTTGGCTTTGACTGAGTAGACCAATGTGGAGGCTCAGACTCAAACACATCTACGTCAAAGTTTCTTCCAGCATAAACTCAGAACTCTTCGCTCCTTTCTTCTAGTATTTCAATCCAACACATGCAAAAAAAAAACCCAAATGAGAGTGTGTTATGGTGTCCTTCAGTAGCAGCCAGCTGAAATAAATAGAGGAATGTGTTCGTCCTTGCAGATCACATTTGATTATAAGCACTGGCATACTTAATGTACAGCGGTCAGATTCAAAGGAATGTACCGTGTACAGGCATGGACAATACTGAAACTCTGAAACTTCTGTTCATTTACTGGTAATTTTCCCCTGCTTGGGGGATTCAATTTCACTAAAACAGTGCAACTGGAGTCTTCATCAAGTACAAAAATGTGCTGTAATGAAGAGCGAGCATGTAAGCCGTTATATTGACTAAAACCACAAAAAAAAAAGGAATCGGGAATAATTGTATTTATGTTCATGGAACATTCTGTAAAGTGTGCATGTTTTAAACTCCTGATTAATGGATCTCATAATTGTCATGACTTTGCATCTTTCCTTAAAATTTCACGTGATATAGAGGATACACGGGAATAACTGAACACTAACTTTTACTCTAACTCCTCAAATGTGAACTGAATGAACAGTACCATACACACCCTATGGTTTCATCCTAACTCGGCGCAACCATTTGTGTATCTGTGGATGATTATCATACTGATTCACAAAGAAAAGAGGCTTTGTTTGGTTGCTGTAAAATCTATAGACTTTCAATGTTTCTCCTGGAAGAGACACCCTTTGTTTATTTAAATCGCAAACAGACTTATTTGTAACAAGGCCTCAGATCTTACTTTTGTGGGCCAATTTCTTTTCGGGACCTCTTTGCATCTTGTCACGTCGCTCCTTTACGTACTAGTCTCCAACATCTCCTAAAGAGAAAAAGAAGGCTCTGTGGGGGGATTGTGGAGATTAGGTGTCTTTCTAAATTAGGGCTGACATAGAGCTGCGGCTCATCCCCTCTCTCCCCTGGGTATTTACACAACACTGGACTGGCCCACAGGTGGCTAATATGCAGTTAGCAGTACATCCCAACCCCTATATGGTCTGTGTACATATTTGTGTTGGTATGTAAAGAGAAAGGAAAGTGATAGAAAGGAAAGCATAAAGGTGATGAAAAGCTGCCCAATAATCAATCAAACAAACAGATACAGAAGGTTTCGCACACACAGATGTGGTCTCGTGATTACTCATGGCAATATTTCACAATGGAATGTACGTTCTCATACAGTACACACGTTTTAATACAAAACAGTGCACTTTCCAAACGCCATGACCAAATGGTTAATGTGTTTCTCTTTTCTAAAAGATTACAGGTGGCGTGAGAGGAAACCAAGTCCAGGTGGAGTGAACAGGACGGAGTGATACAGTGCTTTAAAACTGCACACATATGTGTCAATACAGATATACCTGCGTAATTATATATAAATTCTGAGTACAAGTTCATTAACATGCAGGTTTGATCTCAGAAAAAGCACTGCGACTAAGTAGAGACGGGGATCTGGCATTCAAGATCAAGATGGCATTTTCCTTATCGTTCTTGGAAATTTCAGACAAAACCAAGACAAAATTAATATGCCACCTGTTTCACGACAAAAAATACACCTTAGTAGTTAAACAGTCTTTTGCCGGTAATATAATTTTTTTTTAAACTATCATTACCATAAAAAAAAAGGCACTGTGGGCAAGAAACACGATAAGGCATGATAAGTTGATTTAGCAGAAAACCAGTGCAAATGAGCCTGAATGTTTACATCCGTAATTCACAAATAGTCTCCAAGGTTGCACCACACAAACTACATTTAGATCATGTAAAGTTTTGAGAACATTTATACATCTGGCATTAAATCGGACCCCTTCTGCGCAAATATGTCTCTGCAAAAAGTGTAGAAATCGGTGAATTTATAAATTGCAATATGGAATTTGACGAAAAAAGAGATGAACTGTGAGCCATCTCATCTCTGAGTCGGCGTCTCTCACAGTATCTCTGTCTTTCTCCAAATATTCACATTTTCAAAGCACGACGGATATTAAATGAGTGTCTAACGCTATAACGTGCAAAATCTTTAGCCATATATTGTATGGATCACATCTTGAGAGATCTTTATCTTGGAGCTTAGAGCAACTTCACGATGATAAAAAAAAAAAAAGAAAAAAAAAGTTATAATGCTGATAGAAATCAGGCTGCATTATTGCAAACTCTTCACCTTATTAACCCGGAGCACTGCAGCAGCAGAGCGCTCAGCATTAATGACAATCAGACCCTGACTGACCTGAACAGAACATCAGCTCTAATTGTCTCAGACACATTCACAAACACATAGCATTATTTTAAGAGTCCGACATTAATCAAACCTTTTGACACAGCCCCAAATTTCATTAAAAGATGACGCCTATTGTTGTGGACACTTCAGTTGACTATGTCATAAATGCAAAATACTCAAGGTGCAAAAGAATCAGGAACTAATGAACGTTGTTTTGTGATTGTGAAGAACCCTGCGTCTGTGGCGTCTGGGCTCATTAATGAAATAGCACTTGCAGTTTTCATCACAGACCAGTCAGTGTGCTGAAATGTGGAGAAACGTCGGAACATCTGACTCGAAACTCTGATGCAAAAGAAGGGTAAGTTGCATTCAGGTGCCAAAACTTTACAGGTGTGTTTGCATCAGTATATCATTAGTGGATATGTCTCAAAAATGTGGACGTGTATGAGCAGGTGCAATCCATGCTTAGTGGTTTTGGCCCAATATGCCGCACATAAAAAAAAAAAAAAAAAAAAAACACTCACTGGTATATCAATGATTGATGAAACACTTCATGCCAATGGATTCTTCAGTCGTATTATATTCAGTAACGGTAGTAGTAGTAAATCTGTAGGGTCACAAAGGGTTCATGGATGATATCTAGAAAATGTCCAAATTCTTCTCTATTGTAAATAAATGAGAAAAAAAAAAAACAGCAGACAGGCTGATAAGACGTGTGAAACATGGACACAAGGAGGTTTCTACTACAAACATTGTACATGTCTGTCAAGAAAGTGTGAACATTGAGCAGAAACAAGCCGTGCACACGTTTCATGTTCATACTGCGGTCCATTAGTGACTGTTTTTTTTTTTTTTTGTGTGTGTTGTTCTGTCTCTTGGGGGCTTGGTCATATAAGCAATTAATTTTATCTTGTGTATTTATGTCAAGTACAAACTATTGTGATTCATCATCTTGAGTAACTACAGCTTCTGTTTCACTTGGCGTTTTAATCCATTACAAGTGAGCCCGCTATGATTGGAGCGAGAATGAGGCGAAGAAGCGAGAAAAGTCTGTACCCTCGTGTACAAAGAGAAAGGAAGCAGTGTTGGTGGTGGTGGTGGTGGTGGGGGATTTGATCAAATAACATTAAGACAAACGTTTACGAGAGAGTTTAGATCTTGCATCAATTTTCAAAATCTAAACTGGCGCACGTGGGCAGAGAATGTCATAACACATGCGGTTTTTTACGTGACGGTATTTGACAAACGAATGCAAGTCATTATGAGAAAGCCCTATAATTATTGTCTTACTGTGTTTCTAATATAAGTTGCTCGCTGAAAGCAATGATAAAAATGAAATGTGTCCTTGTGTGGATGACTCGGTTGGAGAAAATGTCTTATAATTCCTCATTATAATCAATAACGGGCGGTCCTCTGTCCATCATCCCTTGAATGGGAACAAGAAATTACAAGAGTCCAGGAACAAAAAAATGTAAGTGGCTTGCATTTTAATGGTATGATCTCGGCAGCGTTATAATGCGGCAGAGTGGTTCAGCGAGTAGGAGTTAATGGCGTAGGTTTGTATTATGATGGGATAAAGTCCAGTTATTGCCGCTGTTATGTATCCAAAGTCTCCCATCTCTGCTTCTGTAATGTCTTCAGAAGAAAGGTTCAGGTTTGCAAAGTATTTCCCCTACTTAAGTGTCCTCCAGCAGGAGTTAAAGAGTGTGTGTGTGTGTGTGTGTGTGTGTGTGTGCATGTGTGTGTGTGGTTGACCCGGGCATATGTGCAGAGACAATCTATACCAGATAAATAAAGTATTACGAGAGTGGTAGCATGAGTATCTATAACAACAAAACTCTACAAACGGCTCAGCTTTGCTTTGAAGGTTTGTTGATGTTGTTTAGTTGCAGCTAATATATGCAGCATTAACCTTCTATAGAAGCACCATTATGTATGCATACCACAATTTCCATAATTCCCCCTAACTGTCTACTGTTATGTTTGTTAATTAATTTACAGTGAATGAGTTTATTATCTGGGCCTGCGTGACCAAAGGGCCATTAATTTCTCCATTAAAGCAGGAAAACATGGTCTCAAAGCTGAAACAAAGGAGAAGGTGTTTCAGCAAAGCTTGAAAAGGGGCCAGCCATTGATACGCCTGTCGTAGGACGGACCGTGAAGACAGCTTCAGGGTTTGCAACGAGTGTTCGTGGAAACAACGTATCTGTGTACTTCAGTAAAAACCGCTCTGAAAGTGGAGAGGCTATTTCCTGCCTTTTCTATGTAGAGTTTACATTAAAGCAAACGGTAATGTAACCCAAGAGGCTTCTGTCCTCAAGGTTTTATACGATGACTATTGTAAATAGACCAGAAATTCAGATGGACATATTGAAACAGAAATGAGAGTTATAGTTTACTATGGGGAAAGCTTCACATTTTAATATTCATCTATTTTCTTTCCCCGTGTTGCACTTATCCCAGCAGGTTCAGTATTAGCAAAAAGTGCACCCCATGGAGGCTCAGAAATCAATCAAAATGAACTGCCAATTTGGACAATACACAGAAATAATTGTGTCTTTTGGGGACAAATCGCAAAAATAATTGTATCTAACTTTTATCAAATATAAAGCTAACGTCTCAGCCAGTTCCTGATGGTTTCCAGGTGGATGGACTCACATATGAGCAAATAAATATAGAAGGTAACGAACTGTTCCATGTCAACACAACAAACTCCAAACATGAAACGCAAATGTTCTCATTCGTGTGTTCAATATAGTATTTTACTACATGGCAGACTGTTTTCCAGCCTAATGCTTATGGTAGTAAATCACATTTAGTCGTTTTTATGCACGTAAATCCCAACTCAACACATGGTCAAACAGCGCAACTATTTATTGAGCCAAATTGTGCCGAAGCATTACTTCATTGAGTTGTAAAAGAATGAAATGTATTATCTCAACCCAAGGACAGCACTCAGCCAAAACAACCTGAAAATAAATGTCAAAAGAATCACAGGTAGAACGTGTGTGATGCCAAGATGACATACTTAAAAGAAGAAAAAAAAAAAGTGAGATGAAAAAAGATAAATCATGTCTTCCTCTTCCTTCTGACCTGCAGCTTTGTGATTTTGAAAGACTGTAAAGTGAAAAACCACTGACACATTCTTTGAAGACCTAAAAAAATACTTTATATATATTTCTTTCAGCCTTTTCCCTTCTGGGGTCTCCACAGCGAATCCAATTTGCTTCTTTGATTTGGCAGGAGTTTTTATGCAGGATGCCCTTCCTGACACAACCCACTGGACGCTCTTACCAGGGATCGAACCTGGAATACACCAGCCCAGTGCTTTACCAACAGACCTATCCAGCTGGGTGGGCAGGTAGGTAGGTAGGTAGGTAGGTAGATAGATAGATAGATAGATAGATAGATAGATAGATAGATAGATAGATAGATA
>JAPTHA010000019.1:12527535-12539133 GCA_029814585.1 Gymnapogon annona | reverse complement strand
CCACCTCCCGGTACACACAACGCCAGCACTGCACCCGCTGCCTGATGCCGTAGACACGCGGGTCCCTCCGGTGTACAACGCTGTTGATCATCTCAGCTGGAGACACACACTGGCTCACCATCCCATGTTGGATAGAGGTCCGGGATTCATGAACGTAGCAAAAAAAAAACAAAAAAACAGCCACTACCTCACAAAAACTTAAAAAATGACAATGTGCATGTTGTACAGGAGTCCTATTCACACAACCACAAGAGTCGGACTGAAAAACTTAAAAGTAGGAAAAAAGTTACAGAACTGCTGTTATAGGCAGCCATTAGGACGGCGCCATCTTGATGTTTTATTGAACCTATGGCTTAGGAATGGAATGTCACTTAAATTCATGTGTGAGTCGAGGCAAGTGAGCAAATACTTTTGGTAATATTGTATATATATATATATATATATATATACATGTATCACAAATATATCCTATCCCATAGTATCCTATATTTTATAATATAGGATTATTTACATATTTTACCATTTTATTTCCTCCAATCGCGGCTAAAAGTGCTTGCTGTCGCCCTGACGTGGGCCCATGCTGACCTGGGCAGCCCTCGCGCTCCCCCCTGGTCCGACACGTTCAGCTTTTGTTCAGGACCTGGAGCGTTGAACGAGAAATACCTGTCACAACGAGTTGGTTTTTCATTTGTTTCATGACTACAGCGGGAGAAATGTGTCGGGGCGCGGAGAGGAACCGCGGAGAAACTCCCAAGAAAATGACACACCGATCATCCTCTCTCCTCTTTAACATTGGATTCATAAAATCCCGAGATTACTTTTATTTCCCTTAGTTTTACCCTGGATTTAGTTCCTTGGTAACTGACCGCTAGCTATTCAGACAACTGTAATTTACAAGGTACTGATGAAAAATAGAGAGAAAAAAAAATGGGAGAAAGTTTCAGAGACAGTAGAAAGATGGGAACCACTGAAACGTGTCTGTGTGTGTTACGACTGGATCTGAATGCATTTATTCACTGTTCATATGTTTATGTGCAACGAAGGGGAAAAATAGAGAGAGGGAGCGCTTTGGCTGCTATAGATGAGAAGTTTGGAGTAATGATCCAAAAAGTGAAAGACAGGGTAGAAAAGAAAAAAAAAGAATAAATAGCATGACTCAGAATGGGACTTAGTACGGTTTCTTTTATACAACCCGTAATTATTTTCTTTGCGTTTGTGACTTGATGGCTGAAATGGAGCATCCCAATGAGCATGAAAAACAACAGTTACCAGAATTAAACAAAACAAAGACAAGCAGAACAGCTCAGAAAACTCACAAATCCCAAACACCCTGTACTCCATTATAATGATTTTTTTTTTTTTAGATTTTTATGCTTCATTCTACGAGGAAAAAAAATGAAGAAAACAAATCTTCGTCCTTATGCCAAAAAAACATAACAAAACAAAAAAACCCTACCATGGTGAATTTGCTGCCACCAATTAGCCCCCTGTTGTGCCGTGTACCTCGTGCATGCCGAGTCAGTAAACAGCTCCTCCCTACGTGGCTCATGCGGAAGCTTCTGGGCATAGCTTCCACTTCAGGTAGGGCTCGCACGTGTTGCCAACAACGACTCCCTACGTGATCACACTGGGATCTGTTCCTAACGACACGCCGAGTTTTCAATGGATCCACACCTGTCTGCCGCATAACCTAAAGCCAGCATTAACAAAAAGAAAAAAAAAAAAAACTGGAATTCCTGGTACGCTTCGAGCGAGCGTGCGTGCGGAAAGCTGTCAATGTCAATCCTCTTTCAGTCTGAGGAGTAAGACATTTTGACAACTGTCCAAGTAATTACTTTTTTGCATTTTACATCCTTATTTTAGGCATCGAGCTTATCCAGAGTGACACATAAAAGTATGAAAGGAGATAATGCTCGACTCCCTAGATTTCCCATAGAAGAGGCGGCCGAAAAGGAAGGACTGCAGGCAGGGTTTTGACTGACAACGGCGTACAAAAAGGTAACCGCAGTTCAACTCCAGACTTTATATTTCCAAATCTTTCACGATTAACTCAGCTTATAGGTTTTTATAGCGGCACATCAACTTTGAACCGTCCTGAGAATGTGAGATTAACGCGATAACCCAAGAAAAATACTGCCGTTTCTACTGACACTATGCACTTCATAGGACTCCCGTCTGAATTAAAAAAAAATGTAAAAAAAAAAAAAAAAAGGCGAAAAGAAAAAAAGAAAAGGAGAAGGAAAAAAAATGGGGGGAAAAAAAGGCTGGAACTTGATATGAAATGTTGTTTGGAAATTGTAAAGTGTAAAATATGGTTTTGTTTGTTTTTTTGTTTTTGTTTTTTTTGCCTTTGCCTGAAATAAAAACTTATCAATCAATCAAAATCAAAAATTAAGTCAGACACGAAAAAAAAAAATCTTTGTATTGCTTTTGCGTTTTATATCCATCATATATAAAACAAAGCATTCCATGAAATGTTTCGCAAACACGAGCTGTAATAATGTATATGGTTTGCATTCACAAGGATTTAATCATCCACTCTCATTATTATTTTTTTTTCTACGTACGTGAATAGCACGTGTCGTCTTGACATCATGTAGACATGCTAATTACAGCGGCAGAAAAAAAAAATCCCTTTTTTTTCCACACACCTGGTAGAGATGTCAAGAGTCGTCTGCGTCAATTGTTACTGGGTTTTTTTTTTTTATTGTGCCACGTCTTATGTATGTTTAAGTTGGCACCGCGCCCCGCGTTTGGAGGTGAGTCAGTGTTTGCTTAAAGAGGAGGAGAATGGCAGCTCTTAATAAAAGCTTAAACCTGTTTTGATTTTTTTTTTTCTGCATGCGGAAATCCAGTCTCGGCATTGAGTAGCTGGACGGTCTTGGTTTACCTGTTCAAAGTTTGACAAGCGGAGGTTGTCGTGCGGTAGTACTGCGGAGCTCCGCGTCTCATGTTTCCAGTTTTATATTTCAGAAGACAATGAAATGTTTGCATTCACGTCATTAAGTACTGACTAAAACACTCTTGTCATGCTTCATACGCATTTTTTTTTTTTTTCCTCCAGAGTCCTACATCTGCCAACAAATAATGAATAACTTTGTGGAACACACATGGAGAGTAGGTTATGAATAATTTAACATTTTGTTGATGTTGTATATTATAGGTTAATAATCTGATTGATTTCGACTATTATGACTTGCGAAGGTACATTTATCTAGATTGTGCTCTGAGAGTTCATCAACAAGGCTATGTAGGCATTTATCACAGAACACAATAGAAGAGAAGAGAGTAGGCTTTATTGTCATTACGCAAATTGTGCACTTACATATTACAATAAGACAATAAGAAACAGGTCTTAAAAAGAAAAAAAACAAAATAAGATAGAGTATAAAGTGTGCAATCGAAAATATATGTATGCATGTAAATATAGAGACTGGAGATATGTAAAAACAATGTAATCACTCTTTTGACAGCCTCACAGTGTGCCAGTGCAATTTAACACATGTAATGTAATGTAATGTCAAGGCAATGTAACAAATGTAAGCCCGCATGAGCATTATGTGTATAAAATATATGCAAATTAATCCAGTAATTACTTTAATTTTTTTTTTTTTTTTTTGAGGAAGCTGAAAACCACATTATGTTGTGGTGGTGTGAGGAGAAAGTTACTGAGGCTAATATATGACATGTGGCCACCCAGAGACGACACACTTATTGAATGTATTTGATGTCATGTATTTGACTGACCTTTTGCACTGCAGTTGTTTTTTTTTCACCGTAATTTTATACTATTGCTTTTTTTCCCCTTTTATATACTGTTTTGTTTTTGCACCCGCTGTCATGTGGAGTTGCCAAACTGACTTTCACAGTGAATGCTGTTGACAATGTTTACAGTGACAATTAAAGGATTCTGATTCTGATTGGGTGTTGCCAGCACAATAAAGACTACAGTGGTTTGGAACCGGGTTATTTTTGAACATGAAATCTCATCCTCATACAATCTGACTGTTGACCTGACGACTGAGCACTGATCCTGGAGATCCGTAACCTAATGCTGAGAGATGCTAGAGATACAAGGCTTCCTGTGAGACGAAGGCGACGGCTTTGTGGGTTAGTTCTGCATTCACCTCAGGTTCTGTTGAAGCCGAATCACAAAAGACAACAAATCCAGCTCGACAACCTGGAATCGTGCGCTTCAAAATACTCCACCTGTCAAACGTGGGATGATCTGTCCACGACTGTGTGTTTTGCCATTAATTGCTAAGGGTATGTTGGCGCTGAAATGTAATAAATCGAACGCTTAGATGGAACCTATAATAAAAACTATTGTCCGGGGGAATGCCGTAGATCAATGTGTTTTGAAATCTATACTCACTCCTGTACAGAGGAACTCTATACGCAGCTATGTTCACAGCAGTTTTAATGAATCCAATGGGACAACTACGAATGCATAATTCCTGTTTACGTGAACGTAATCTTTAGACATTCATTATCTCCTTTAAATAAACTGATGGACTGGGAGGTGTCTGCATATCCAATACATGTGCATCTACACGTCTGTATTTAGTTGTATTGTTTGTGCAGAATAAATGGTGATGAGTCCTTTTAGCTTTTTCCCTTCCGGGGTCGCCACAGCAAATCCAATTTACATATTTGATTTGGCAGAAGTTTTTACATTGGATGCCCTTCCTGACACAAACCCACTGGACGCTCATCCCGGGACTCAAACCCCAAGTCCCCTATGCACCAGCCCAGCCTTACCAAATGAGCCATCCAGCCAGGGATCAGTTTGTGGAGAATAAATACGCCTTTTTAATTAGTAAGATTCCAGAGACGACAATCCACATTCTCCTCAGTGAACACTTAGTTTTGACCATTTGCTGCCAGTCCTGGTTGCCCGTGCCAACCTGTGGTCCTGACCGGAGTGGATGGTGGTTGTGTTGTTTAATTTACTATAGGTGGTCCTTCTTTTATTGTCGTTATTGTTGTACCTGTGACTCAAGGCTGTAAACCAAATTGCCCTTTAGGGATTAATTAACTGGTGTGAATTAAATTGCATTTAATTAAATTGAACTGAATAGTTTTCTTACCAGTGGACCAGCCGGAATGATACCTGCCGATTACATCACTGTCAAACATGTCACAGTGGTGTCTTCGCTCTACCGTCTATGGAGATGTTACTGTATCTCTAAAGGTGATTATATTCACTCCTATAATTTTTTTTTATTATTGTTATTGTCCTACCTGTGACTTCAGACTGTAAACTGAATTGCCCTTCAGGGATAAATAAAGACGTTTGAATTGAATTTAATTGAATAGTTTCTTTGCCAATGGACTAGCCAGAATGATACCTGCTGATTCTACCACGTCTTCGCTCTATGTGAATGTATACAATACAATACTTTTTGTTGTCATTAGGCACCAGGGACCCGGGTTTAATTTCTGGGATGAGTGTCCAGTGTGGGTCCTTGGGCAGGACCTTTCAAGCTGCTGCCTACAACTGTACCTTATTGTCTCATTGGGCCGGTCCCAAGCCCGGATAAATACAAAGGTAGTGTCAGGAAGGGCATCCGACGTAAAAACTCCTGCCAAATCACATATGCGAATTGGATTCGCTGTGGCAACCCCGGAAGGAAAAAAGCAGAAAAAAATAATAATCTTTTGTTGTCATGATACAAAGTACAACAAGATGAAAAAAAATGCATGTTTTAAAACCAACTACTCTATCTCCATATACAATTATTTTGATTCCTATCATTTTTTTTTTTTGACTGAGTCTATGAATGCAGTCTGCGAGAACTTTGGAAATTTGGATGCAGTTTATTGGTTTATGTGTAGGCAGCGAGGGAGCAATGAGACGAGCAAAGGTTCCACCGGTCAACCAAAAAAAAAAAAGCAACTGCTGTCTGTGAATCATCTCACTCAGAAAATAAATAGAATCCACAGGGACTTCTCTGGGTCATTCCATATTTACCTTGTAGACGATTCCAACATTTCCTGTTAAATTTGCACCGTTTATAGCATAGTTTTGACATTTAGCATGGGTGCTGTCATAGCATCACAAATAGATTTATTTCCTTCCTGTTAGAATGAAATTGATGCTAAAATATGCAGCTCTCGTTGATAGAATTGGATGATTTTGTTAATGCAGTGATACAAATAAGTCCCCGGGGGGGTTTATGAAGCATTCCAGTTTCAATACTTAGGACAAAATTCTAATGTTCAGAATTTAATTCAGATATATAGCATTTGTGTTGTTGTTGCTTTAAACAGTGATCTACACACATTATGAGGGAATATCCACTTCCCATTAATGAAATTGAAGAAACGAGCTCAACAATGCCGGAGTCTTTTATTTTTAAGTATTCTTTATCACTGCGTTCAATCTGATAAAGCAGCTACACATTTTAGAATCAGGGATCGACGTTGATATTAACACACAACTGGTTTCGAGCGCAGATGAGATGTAAGGGAGAATCTCACTTCCAAACCTTTCTGTTGCTAATTTAACGCTCCTTTTATTATTTTATTGTGTACATCTTGGCTGGACTTTGGTGTTGTTTGTTCTTCGTGCTGTCTGTAAACAGGGCGCATCTGAAAAACAATCTTTCCATTGACTGTCTTTATTTATTTATTTTCGCTGTGTGGTGGTGACGGGAAGAGGAAAACATGCAAAGCGGACGGTGTACCATGTTTGTACAGTCATTAAATAGAAAACTTCTATGAAGCCACATATAAACCGACGGATAAAAACAACATTTGTCATATTACTGCCACCTTTTGATTTTCTGCATTACATTTTTCCACTTTTCTGCCCTGCTCCAAGCACCAACTGTCCCCTCCACACGACAATAGTTGGTAATCCTTTCATCTGCATGCTTCGCTCTCATCACATGCACCAACACACACATATATACATACACACTTACACATATACATACACAAAGGCTGGCACATGCGAACGTTACCACGAAAAGAAAGACAACCAAACACACACGGCCGCAGCTACGCATGCATAACCGCGCTGCATACTTAAGTTAAAAAGAACAAAAACAGAGCGTGGTGACATGATGAATAGTCGTATCGTCATTTGTCAACAACTTCAACACCATGTGGCAGATTTTAACCGCAAATGCAAATCAGCACGAGGCTCCAGACAGTGGGAATTGCTTGTAGATAATGAAACATTCTCAATCAATCTCATGTTATCCCTAGATTGCCAATTGATTAAAAAAAATTCATCTCATCTGAATTTAATTTAGCGTTCCATTCCACAAAATGATTAACGCCTCGACGCACTGTAAAAAGCTGATCTTTGCCACGTTTCTTGGTATTCGCGTTCCGCTCCACTAACATGAACCCAGCAGTTTTTGTAAACATGGTAACCCACAAATTTCTTTCATACTGGCATAATAGGATTTTGCTCCATAGAAACAAAGCTTTTTTTTTTTTTTCTTTTCTCAATACAAACAAATTAGGTGAGAGAATGGTATTTTATTCCCTTTCATGCCCCGGAGTCCTGTGAAGCGACGCAACAAAGAATCCATTGAGTTTTGTGGCAATCGTGGCAGAAACTCTACAAACATCCAAAACCCAAATCGTTGCCAGTCACGAACTCGTCATGTGTTCAATGTGACAGTGACGATGTTACACTAACATGTGTGTTTTCTGGATATTCCTTGAGCAATAAAAAACTACGTATACATCAAACTGAAAAAATAAAAAAAGGACACTGGGTGAAGTTGTGTTTTCGCTTGGTGTTACATTACGAGGGAATGGGGTTCCCGCTATCGTTTCAATCACGGACTATTATTGAAGTGTCAAGACCACTGAGGTTCTATTTTCCCATCTGTGATGATGTTTTGCCTCCTGGATTTCATCTCGAGCGAAGAAAGTCAGAATAAGTCACACACGGTCCCACCTGTCAGACTCATTGTGCTTTCTTCTATTGTAGCAGATGAATCTTTTGGGTGTTTGGACCATTTGTTTGAGAGTAAATGAGATTGTAGCTACTGTAAAAGGATAAAAGAAAAAACACAACACTAACCCGGTATCAAGGAAATGCAGACGTATCACCTTAATAACAACTTCTCTCCTTTTCTTTTGTATTTGTGTGATCTTTGACGATCAAAATGACAAGTGACAACTGTTTTCTTTTTTTCTTTGTTTTTTTTTGCTTGCCGTTTGTCTATCTGTACTTTGCAAGAGACGAAAATAGGACAGGAGTAATGTGTCTTCCACCGTTGCTCATATCTAATTCTTCCTGCCAACTCTACCTCCAGGTCCGATGTGAAAGATACCGGCACACGGGCCTCTAAATCCATTCACCGAGCCCCTGAGCGTGCATGCATTCATCTATCTATCTTTCAGCACACCCATCCATGCATCGAGACTACGTTTTCTGAGCCGTTTTATCCATTTTCACAACACCCCGCCTGTGTGTGTTGGTGTGTGTGTGTGCGTGTGTGTGTGCAGAGGTAGAGAGCAGCTCTGTCTGTAGCCCATCTTTGAACTGCTGTGCCCATGCCAGCTTATTCACAAGCAGTAAATGGCACCCGCTCACAGACACATTGTCTGAATCCTGCCACTAGAGTTGGGATGCCAGCTTTAGGCATGTCAGGCCTTTGGGCATTGGGATTGGGTTTCCCCCGACCCCCTTGTCAAAGGATTAGCTTCCACTCTGATCATCGGGAACGCAAAACTGTTCCTCCTCTTTTCTCTGTTGCCGCTGCACGCTCGCATTCCTTTGTACTTCTTTCACGCCTGGTGAAATTTTTGCTAAATGTGTGGCAGTTGTCTCCCCAGTTCCCAAATTCGCCTATCCTGGCTTTCTTCTCCTTCGTTACCTTTCTCACCTCCCCTATTTCTACCTCCTCTCTCTCGTCTTTCTCCATCACTTCTTCCTCTCTTCTTCAGTCGTGTGTGTTGATGAGCCTGAGCACTGTTTTTTTTTTTTCTCCTCCTAAGGAAGGAAGAGGGATTATGCTAAGCCCTAACTCGGAGAGACCAGCCTTATCTTGCCTGTAGCAGCTCCATGCACCAGAGAAAAACAGGCTGGAAGAGAGCACAGCTACAGGCTGGGGGAAGGCAGTCATCGGGGGCGTGGGTGGGGTGGGGGCAAAGATGGGTATGTATGGGCATACATTGAACAAATCCATGTTTTCATACATTGTTGTTGAATTTGGCTATCTTCGATGATATTTGTCACAATGTGACTGGTAACAATTACTCTTCCAAGCCATTTTGGTTTAATTACAGTATTTGCATACAAACAGATACATCATCCTCTCTCTCTCTCTCTCCTCCTCCTCCTTTCCCTATCTCTTCAAATTGCTCCATCACATGCCAACATTATTTATTTTATAGTGAAATGACAACTGTTCCCTGGGTGATTTAGACCCTAACTTGCTCTCTCAGACCCTCACCAGGACAATCCATTATGCTGGTCTATGCTCCAATCCCTCCTTTTAGCGAATCTTCAATTACAGTTGCATTATAGTCAATTATGGTGACTCTAATTAAAGTCCCATCCCCTGATCCATTTCCTGAATGAAACCTTCCCCCTGTACCTCAGCCCTGAGACAATGGGGCATGCTGCAAAAGGGAACAAGGCCCCACTGTAAGCAGGCTGCTGGCCTATTCACCTGGCCTAATTACCCTAACCCTATGGGGGGCTGTGCTCTTGGGAAAGACCCTGGCTCTAGGGGGGACCCACAGTGAACTCGAATTTCTACGGTGGTGATTGGACAGACATCCGCCATAGAACCAGAGGGAAAATAAAGGCAAAAAGTGACATCAGTGCTCAGTTCTAAAGGATAAATATAATTTGCACTGGAGAGCTGGTATGATCCCATATTTCTGTAGTTCAGTGCTGCCAGGCTTAACCACTCAAATAAATACAGAATTTATGGAGCCTTCAACTTGTTAAAAGAAACAGATTACTCAGGGGGGAGGCCCACTCAGACATTAGCTATGGATAGTGTTACCCTTTTGTTAGTGTTTGTTGTCTGTCTCTATTTACTTCAATGTCATCAGAAAGCTTCACCGAGAAAACCTCAGCAATAGATCAGCTGGGACTTGTGGGGCGACAGAGCTAACAGAAAGTAAGCCTCCATAAACCCAAGGACAACATTAAGATACCAACGAAGGACTTGATCTTTCAAATGTGCCAGAAAATCTAGTAGGCTCGAGAACCGCAATTGATGAGACTTTAAGCTTGCGCATTGTGTTTCTCTAATGCGTACCCTACGGACTCTGTAATTCCTTGGTGCAACAAAGCCACGGATGAAGGCAAATAGACAACTGGCACATATCATTTCAGTGGTTTTTGTGTTGCTGTCCTGTTTTTGGGAGGAAGATTTTGCTTCTCTGCAAAACATTTCTCCAACAAGTCGAGGTTTCACAACTTAGTTCTATAAATCTTTTTAACTTAGCTAGAGTCGCCAGTCTCTTATCAACCAAAATTTGTGCTGGAGTTCCTTTGACCTTACAGTAACGTGCATCATTTGTTAAATTTACAGTGCTGTCATTAAGGGCATTGGAATTTATAAGTGACCCGAGTGGCCCTGGGGTTATTAGAAGGCCAGGGTGGGGCATCAAAAGGGGGAGGTAAAGGGCAACAAAGCCTCTTTCTTTACTCTTCCTCCTGATCCTATCACTCCATTCCTTGGCCATGGAGATGAAAGAGTAGTTTGTAATTGGAGAGGAGGGAGCAAGTGGAAGTAATGAGAAAAAAAAGCGAATGGGGTAGAGTGTGCTTGAGCGAAAAAGCCGGTTGGGGAGGGGAGGTGAAAGAGAAAATACCTTAGATTTCCTCAAATTAAGTGAAGAAAAACAGTCCGGCCCCTCTCCTCCATCAGTGTATAGTTTGAGTGACAATGTAGCTACGTGAGGCTCTCGGCTGTAATAACTTGCCTTTATGAGGAGAACTCAACGCTTTGTCTTCCTCGTTGGTGGGGCCCAGAGTCCAAGGATCAGCCTTGACTTATTATGACTGGCTTTTATCCTTCAGAAACCGTGGGAGGCTTGACTTGCCCTTTCGTCTGTCAATGGAATAAGGACGCCACACTGGGGCCATTCCTAAGGCATGGGAATGCCTCAGTGACAGTGAAGAACAAGGCCAAAGCGTGTATTGTCTTCTGATATTATAACACACAGGTTGGAATGAACCAATGTTGTGTAAAACATACATTTTTAAGGCTGTCTAGTGAAGGTACTTCCCAAATGGTATTGATATACACACTATAAAATACATAATGTCTGAACTACACTGGTTTAATCTATTTAATAACATTAAATCATCTCCTCGGTTTAATCATCCAACACAGGCTGCTAAAGGTTTTATGTCGACGTCCATTGCAATATCTGCCCAATATAGGATATTGACTAACTCATAAACAACTGAGCCAGTATCACACACAAATATCTGCACACACGTGCGACACCTACACACTTTTAATCGTGCTGTAGATGAAGAAGAAGAAGAAGAAGAAAGACCTACCTGAGCCATCTGGTTTAGTGTTTGCCTAACATCAATATGCTTTTTTTTGGAACGTTCACTGTGATTGAACTATATGACCCTGTAAACTTTGTAACCCC
>JAPTHA010000019.1:12461051-12476389 GCA_029814585.1 Gymnapogon annona | reverse complement strand
ACTCATCTAGAATAATATTAAATAGAAATGCTTTTAAATGTCACCAAGCATAAATAAGATAAAAGACCATAATATAACACCTTTCGAGTACCCCTGGGCATGTTTGAAATACCCCTGATACCCCTGGGGGTATGTGTGCCCCCATCTGAGAAAGACTGGTTAGAGAATATTCCATCAAATACCACTTGTCTTTCATTGACAAGAGTATTATTAGCTTTATATAGTCAAAGATTACACAAGCATACTTAAACACGTTACATTAAGAACCAGGTCTTTCAAGAACTTTAATGATATAACTTAATAATCCTCTGCTTGAGAAGGGTAATTAACTCTGACTTAATTCCCGCTATAATTAATCATCTATTTTCAAGGTCTTTCACGGCAACTATCGACGCTCGTCTATATCATATTTTTGATAAACAGGTATAAATCATCTGCCGGGGGCCATGCCTTTCCTGACACTTATTTGGTTCCTCACGAGTCAACTAAACCATGCCTCCCACGACTGGAGCATCAGCTTTGATAAATCTCATTAGGCTTCAGTCTGAATGCTGATTTACATAAACTCGTCTGGTCCTCACCAGCCTGAGGTGGGCCAACCTGCGTAAATCCATCCAATGACCTGATGATATTTGGTTCCTGCAGCATAAGGCAATCACTGTGTTTTGTTTAGTCAATGCCCCCACTATGGTCTTATGTGGTTTTCAGAGAATAAATGATCTGGTAAATCTATCCTACAGTTGCTGCTGCTATTCTCTCTCTCTTTTGTTTTTTGTTTTTTAACATCCTACAACACAGCCACAATTTTGTTTTTTTTTCTTCCAAAAAAGAAACCCAAAACATAACATACTTCATACAGTAGCAGTATACTTCGTGGCGTCCCTCCGGAATACAATACACAGCGCTTTGGCACTGGCCTCGGCGTTCTCCACAACGCGCTGCCTTTTCATTGTGTTGTTTCTCCACCACGTCTGATCAAGCCAAACACTCCTCTATTATTCATTATTCAGTGGGTTTAATAGTATGGCAAAGTGCGGCGCAGCAAAATCAGTGTATTGGGCTGAAATATATAGAATGTAGGCCATCAATAAATTATACAGGAGTGTTTAATGATACAGCGTAGGAGTGGTAGATGAAACCCACGATACAAAGCTGTGAATATGAATTCCATTAGTAGGACGGCGTGTTTTACTGAACAGAAAGACCTGCAGCCAGACATTTTAAAGAGGTCAGACGTCCTATTTCAATTTGCTTTTTTGAGCTGTGTAAGTATTAACATTCATCTGGGGCTGATGATGATATTAANNNCACGGACGCGCTCGTAAAGACAGGAGGAGGTCAAACAGGAATGGTGGATGTTTGGGATGGGAATGGCTTTATCTATGGGGGGAGGGGAGCCCTGAATTGAAGATTTGAATACATTTATTATTCAGTCTGTCTTCTGTTTCAAGCTTTCCCATGGTGGAGACGGTATTGATGTTTTTTGGTTTTTTTTGGGTCCTATTATTACTTCTAGACATTTAAGCTTGTCTGTCACTGGCTGTAATTGTCAGCAGCGTTCCTGGATATGTACGATAACCTTCACTCGTGTCTCTCTTTTTTTTTTTTTTTTTTTAATTAGTCTTCTGAAAACACAAAGAAAGGCAGTGTGCGCATTAATCCTTGTTAGAAGTGTTACTGTATGCACGCTCCAGTTATTAAATGTACATACGGTACTTCGCTTTCTCTAATTCGTAAACTTTCTAACTATTAACAAAAACAGCACATGAAACGCCGCAATAGGAATCAAAGTTTGAATATGTCATTGTTTGTTAGTTTTAGTGAAAGATAGTCGACTTGGTTGAATTCGTGTTATTTTTCCGACGAGACCACAGGCAAGGCTTGGATTCCGAGCCTCGCTCCCGACAGCCAAGGTCATGATATAACCTTGCTTCTTTTTTGCTTTTGCCATGTAAGACTACGGTGAGAAATTCCTGCAGGAAAACCTTTCTCTTGTTTTCCAGCGAGTGTTGGCAGTGGTGCGTGGTAGCTGGCGTCACCCCAACCAGTCGAAGCGGTAATATAATTTCATATTGATTTCTTGTTGACCTCCCATGAAGCAGTCATCATTTTGTAATGTGCTCCACACGTCTTCTTAATGAAATCAATAGCCCCCCCCTGCCAACCAGAAGTCCAACACGAGTCTGTGGGAACTCCATGCAATTACAGAGTGTGTAAGGAGAACATTTGTAGGTTAAAGACAGTCTCTGGGCTCCTAATGAACCGCACCAGAAGATACAGGTTTCTATATTGTATGTTAGATGATGGAAGATACGGAGCTGTGGCCCAAGAATACATTTCCACAGAATTCCACTGGCTTCCCTCCGTTCATCATGAAGACATTATTCCGCATGTGAAGACAATTGTGTTTGTAGTTTCAGTGAGAAGTTCTGATGGTTGTGGTCGGGCTGTTTTTACAGTTGTGGCCATAACGGTTGTAGGAAAAATACAAAATCTTGAATATAATGAAAAAAAAAAAAGAAAAGGAAAGTTTACTCCTTTTATAATCCATATACATTGTCAGCATATACAGGACTCGAGAAGATGGCGCCAACAAATGTGATGTCTTCTACTCTGGACTTTATATTTTGACGGTTGGTGTATACAGATTATGATTTATATACAGAAATTGCTTGTGAAGAGGAGTAAACAGTGGAATTTCAGATTGTGACTGCAGGACCATTCATCACGGCCGCTGTCAGAGTTTGTTATGTCTGGTCAATCCTACTTAATATGACATACAATATGAGAACTTTTACGAGGAAGAATAAAGTGCATATTATGACGGAAAATCCTATTGGCAACAGTGACTGAATCTGTCAGCTCCGCACGCGCGTTGGTTTGTTGTACTGTTGGTAAATCACTAATCTCTTATTGTGCAAGGAAACAGTGCGTATCAGGTTAGGGGCGGGAAGGTGACTTAAAGGGTTTGGATGAAAACCAATATTGTTCAATTTATTCTTGCGGGGGGAAGCCTACCTCTGAATATATAACAGCTTTGATCAGCAGAGCAGAAAAAAAGAAAACGCTTCACGTACAGTACCTGAACACATACAGTACTACACAAACATACACACACACACACACACACAGTCACATGGTGCATAAATGTGCTATTATTGCCTGTGGCTATTGCGATAACTGACAAAACACAATGCTGCCTCCCGTTTTTTTTTTTTTTCCCTTCAGTTTCAATATTTCCGGCATCTCCTCTGGACTCCGTGCTCACCGTCTCTTTGGATGACAACGCGGTCGACCAATGAGAGCGCACTGTTGTGGAAACTGTCAAGGTGACTTTCTCACATCCGACCTGATATGCCAATGCCAATCGCTAAAGCCAATGTTGACTGTGGGGCTTTTCTACAGTTTAATTTTCAAGAGCCGCTTTGGATCGCCACCAGTACAGCAAAACACACCACGCTGCTCTCATAACAGAAACAGGAAGTGGTGCACATTGTTCGTTTTCAGCCCAACAGGAACTTTTATGATGCATTCACTTAGTTTGTGATAATAAGACCTGTATCTATCCGACTGTTTCACAAACGTATATGTCTCATTTACATGAATAAGTCATCGTTAGCCATGTGTATGACTCAAGATCCTACAGATGAATCACTAATGCATATCGATGAAGACACTGGGATAGCATTCAGGTCCCTTTTTTGTGTGAATTTGGATGTTTTAGCCAACTGTGGCACGTCATAATTTGCAGAAATAATATTGGTCACTTTAAGGAAGTGACTTGATGAGAAAATATGTTTCTCTTTTTAAGAAGATCAACAAATCTGTGATTGTTCAAATATGACATACTTCCAGACTGTTTGTTTATTTTTCATTGGGTATCTTGGGAGGGTAGCTTTGGACAAATGACACAAAACTTTGGCTTTGACTCGACAAGCCCATGAGAAAACACAAAGAATTCATCTCTCATGAATATTAACCACTCTATTTGGCGCCATTGTCTCTTTATGCCGATAGAAAGCTCCACAGATCAGATCATTTGTTGAGAGCTGGCGTGCTCTGTGGAATTTTCTGAAGTCATATTGCAGAATTGCTTTTGCACTTTGGACTAGAAATGTTCTGCCATTTTTCACTGGCACTGAAAACCACAAAAGAGTAGAGAAATGATGAGACATTTACATTACACAGTTGAAATGTTAGCTCTTTAAAAGCAACCCTCAATGTCTCTGAGGATGGAAGGGAGGCTGTATGATGTGGGTAAAGGGCTCGGGAGAAAGTGACTGGTTGTATGCTCAAAGGGGAAGGGAATTTCTTCAAATGGAGCAAAGGGAAGAAAGAGGGCACGAGTCTGGCGGGGATCATTATCAGACAGAGACGGACCCATTATAGGATAGGTGGATTTCTAGGCTATGAGACAAAAAAAAAAAAAAAGAATTTCACGTTAAGTTTACTATCTTACATCTATCACTATATGCATATGCCTTGTAATCGTAGCCTCTTCCCGCTGCTAATTGGAAGAATCCAGATTAAATTCCACCTAATGTCACTGGATTAGTCCTTGCAGCTACTAGAAGAGTCCGATGTTTACTGTGGCTAGACACCAACATTTTCCCAGTCACTGTGATGGAGTGCATCAGCTAAACACGCTGAATGCAAGATGCAAATATGTTTCACAGCCACGTGGCGTAGTGTGTCGACGCCTTCAAAATGAGACTGGTGGTAAAGGAAAGAGCCACCGTAGGTCTCCAACACACAGGCCTGACACATTAAAAAGCTTTCAAACGAACAAGAGCAGAGAGCTGGCATGTCTGACAGAGCCTGATAACATTATATACATGTCCGTCACAGTCATGGGTGCTTGAAACATAAACTTATGTGTTACTTGGCTTCTGAAATATCAGCCCTTGCAACAGAATGCTCTAGATTTGCACTGGGCCAAGACGGGAGGATAGAGAACAAGAGGAAAAAGGGGGCGGAGGGGGAAAACGGCAAGAGGCAGTTTGGGGTTGACGGTGGGGGTGATGCAGAGGGAGCAGAGTGAAAGAGCAGGCGTGAAAAATGAAAAGCACAAATGGTGTTGACAGAGTAAGCACTAAAGAGGATGGGGCAAAAGTCTGCACACCTAATGAATTCCCTCCAAAGACAAAGAGACTGTCCTTCACAGTAGATTCCGGGAGCCAATTCTCAGACATGCAAATGAAGAGATGTACTATTGAGCTATGCAAACACCAGAGACATTAAATAAAAAAATAAAAAAAAACACTTGGGGGACAGTTTTAAGCCTCTGCTACAAAGGAAATGCAGCACAATATGCAAATGAAAATGTTGAAAATATAGCACATAAAGACGTGGATGTGCGCACGTCTCGTATTCACGACAGATTTACATGCATATATTCACCGCACACGCTCAGAGGTGCAGCAATAAACATGCAACAAAAAACAAATTTCTTTCTTTTCCCCCCCCCACCCTCCAATGAAGAGAATTTTTACCACCAACAGAAGCAATTACAGCACACTGCCTGCAAATTGGGTGTCAGCCAAGTATCCCCTGTACACCGCATGAGAGAGAAACTGAAGCAGGGGTAGAGTAAAGAGGCAAAGCAAGAGAAGCCAGAGAGTTGAGCTTACCCTTAGAAACACAGGACAAAGAAAAACAGATGGAAGAGAAGAAGGAGGAAAAAAAAAAGGACCCGCAGATCATAGAGAGCGGGATTCACAGAGCAAAGAAGATGGACAACGTGAAAATCCTTAAAATCATTTGAAGTAACACGCTCTTGAAGATTTGCTCCAGAGGGAAGTACTGTACTGAAATCTTAGAGCAGATCATTTCTGGAGACGTGAGAAAACAGAGTCTTCAGCACTGAAGCAAAAATTACCACTTTAACTTTTCGACCCCTCTTCATACAGTGCCTCTACCTGTTGAACTGGATATTGTATTCAGAGGTTATACTTGAACTGTCGTGGATTCGGGATATTGCCGAATTATCTCAAACGTTTTACCGTTGTACTCTCAGTAATTAACAGACCAGGGAAGGGAAAAAAATGTAAAAAAAAAACACGTACACACACAGGCGTGCACAGTATCCCATTCATTAACCATCTGAGGCAATACGAGGAAAGTCACACAATGAATGCAAGAGAGTTTTCGGGGAGCTAGAAAGAGTGTGTTGAAGCTTGGTAAAAGATTACGCTCTTTGCTGCTTAGAAGGCAGTGTGTGGAAACCCATTTAAAAATAGGCAAGCATTTAAAATGGGCCAGATAGTAGATAAAGCAGTTTCTCCCTCTGCCAGAGTAATGAGCTCAGACCAACTCGCTCTATTAGTGGAGAGACACACACACACACACACACACACACACACACACACACACAGCTGTGGCAATTAAATGTTGGCAATCATCAGATTATTATTTTTACACAATAACTTAGGACAAACCATCAATATTTGCCAGGTCAAATGAATGTATGCTAATGTGATATGCTAATAACCGTTAGCGCACATGAGCGTGCTTATCTGCCTGCACCTGCGTGTCACGCCACGTGCGTGTGTGTGGCGTTTGCGTTGGTGCATATTTAGACAATAATGAGTGTGTCTATGTGAATTTGCAATTATTACCTTGGGAGTGACCGCGGGCAAAGGAATATTACACTCGCATCGAGGAGCAGATGTGTCCAGATGGGTCACGCAGGCAACTCTCTCTTTGTTACACACATTGATGCAGCGCTATATGAACTACTGGGCATAAACACTCGCTGTGTGTACACAGATCCCAACTGCCACTTTAATCAGACCAACAGTTATGTGTGTGCCTGGTACTGTGTATGTATGTATAATGCATTTGACTTAATGCAGAATCTAAATCACATTTTATGGAATCAAAGTGAAATAGATTAATTGTAACATAGTGATTTCTCCGTGACCTTTCTAGAGTGCTTTTTGATGTGCTGGGTCAGTTAAATAATCTCTGTAATTTAATTGCTTAATTCATTTACAGAATACTGTTTCAGAGCTCGCCGATTAAGTGCCATTTGGAGACAGCAGTTGGCAGATGGGCCGTACGACGGTTCCAAAGGCAAACAGCAAACTCGCCATTGAATGAGAATGTTATTTGCAAATGGAGGCGCTATTGTTCGATTGTGCCTCGGGGTGTGTACCAAGCTGTGTTTCAGTACTACCTCAAAAGGATGGAAATTGGTCATCGTGTTAGAGGTCTTGCACAGGGGTCGTCACTGACTACCATGTCCTGGTTTTCATGTGCAACCCTGCTGTAATGCTAAACACAATGCTCACAGGGCAGCGGCCTTACATGGCATTTCCCCTGTTTTTAGAGGCAAAATGCAAAAAAAAGCTGACTAATTTACAGCTTCGACTTAAGAAAATATTAGTCAAGTCTGCAGATTTCTTAAAGGACTTATGTTATTATGGACTAATTACGGAAGGGTAATAGACAAAGGCTATGGGGATAGTCAGCGTGTGCCTTGTACAAAGCAAGTCTGGCTGCTCATGTGAGAGCCACCTGCCCTGCCTGGATAATCTGATGTGGGGTGTGTAGAGGAGCTTTTTTGCTCAGCCCGCCCCAGACACAACATGTGAATCACTCAAAGCGCTGCTGCATCAAAGACATGCAGATGCACACTTCGCCTGGGGCCAAACTGTTTCTCTTACATGAGGGTCCGCAAACAACATCCAACATCCTGCCAGTATTGCCTTATGTGGCACAGGCCATGGAGCACATCTCTCCACAGGCATGTATAATCTCTGGGTCAGGCCAAACGTGAAAATCCTCCTTTTTTTTTTTTCCCTGCTACATTTGATGCTTCTCTGTTCGAGCCACACTTATCTCCAGAAAACAGAGATCCATTGAATAACCCCTTCTTTATGTTGTTTATTCAGAGCACATGGCTGATGTATTTGCCTTGCAGCTCAAAAGGGGTCAGAGGAATACTGTGTTCTCAATAGTAGAAAGTCCCACGTGCTTAGACACACACACGTACACACACAGACACACACACACACTTAGCCGGTCTTCAATATTGAACAACTTCACAGGCTGTAATACAAATGAATCTGTTGTCAGTCAAGTCTTGTGGTAGGTGGGTTGAGCTGTTACGATACATTTTGGTTGAATTTATGTGTACTCTGTTTTTAATGACGAGCAGAGGTTTTTTTCCCCACCCATTTAAGATTACCTTTCAGAGAACACATTTTTAAATGCAATTTTCAGTGAGGAAACTTGTTGGAAAAGTAAATAACTAAGGGCAGAAGCAAAAAAAAATTTTTTTTTAAAAAAGGACAAAAAAGGGTAAATATTCTTTGACATATTTAGTGTCACTCACATTGGTGTATGAATGCATGAGGATGTTTGGTGGTGGTTGTTTGGCTTCCGTCAGCGCACCCTAGGTCAGCTGTGGCTACAGAACTTGTTTTACTGCCACCAGCGTGGGATTGTGAGAATGGACGAATAATAATGTTAAGTGTTTTGCAAAGAGCTATAGAAATATAATCCATGATTATTATTATTATTATTGTTATGTTATCAGTATTTTTTTTATATCTGTACTTGTAGTTTAAAAAGGACTCATCTTTGTCATTTATCAGCCACAAAGTATGCTAAAGTTGCAACTTCTAGTGTAGATAGGTGCATGTTTGACGTATTGCTTTTCCTCTTCCTGTGCCTAACAACGGTGTAAGGCCATGTACTTTAGTTGCCATAGTGCTCATATTGACTGACAGTGACATCTATTACTCAGCTGCTAAGGCCCACTCTGGAGGCAAAAACACATAAATCACATATCATTACCTACTGGATGTTGCTACCTGCCAGTCCTACTGATGCAAGATGAATTGCACTTGATCAAAGTATATTCTATATGTGATGCATTCACTGGACCTGAGCCGGGGCTGGGGCCATGGCTGAGCCTGGAGGAGTTTGTTTGTTTTTTTTTTGTTTTTTTTAAGTACAACACTGAAAGCTGTTAGAAAAGTGGCAATGGAGAAAGAACAGGACAGTGTGAATGTGGGGTCATGGCTCCCCCTATAGGACATGAAGTGTAAAACAGACAGTTCCGTTCAGTCTCTGCCCTTTCACTACCACATGCGCTGTTGTGGGCATGCATGTGAAGTCTTATCCACACTGGTGGATCCAGACTGCCTTTGGCACTTAATATACTTAAGAAGCAGGAAATATACATAAGCAAGAAGAAAAAGCTTGTATTTCCGAACATTTATACCATGCCTGTGATGGAAGTAAATGAGGGGAGGCTTAGTCTAGTGAGGCAAAGATTTGTTTGATCCGCCATCAGTAGGAATCTGGCTGTTAAGGGAAAGTTCCAACACTGTAGAGCATGTGGGATCAAGATCAGAGTGTTTTTTTTTTTTTATTTTTTATGCTGGTCCAGGCCTCAGATGTCAGGCTTACCGGGAGTAATGATCTCACCCCCACCTGCCTGGACTGTCTTCGATTAGTAACTGTGTACATCATATTCATAAGGCCTTGCTAGAGCTGCCAGAAATTTATGGACAGAGCCAGCTCTGTTAGAGACAGTGGGAAAGAATCAGAGGTCTGACTTAGGTATTTACAGACATTTAGTATTACTCAATCTTCACCCATGGAGTAAAACTCATATTTCAGTCGGAGACGTGATGGTCATACCTGTTAGAAGACGACAAATGTTGCAATACAAGTAGAAGAAATTGTTCTTCTTTGTATACCTGTGACAAGGGCCTTGTAAAGATGGAAGGAATTTGAACCATATGTCGGATATCCAAGCTTTTGCGCTTTTATTATTCTTGAATGGAGCCTCAGTCAGGTTCCCCTGGTTCCTCCCTTCCAGCCAAGTAGGGTCAAGAGGTTAGGCAGGTTGCCATTAAGCCTCCCTTTATCCTTTCACAATGCAGGAAAGGGGGATCCAGGCTTTGTGCTTGCTTCATCACCCCCATACTTTTAAAACTCCTGAGACTTTATCATGTCTCAAGTAACAGCCTAAGGGAACAGGCATTTTCAGCCAGACTCAGGTGTGTTTCGGCGAAGAGCCAACGGGTCTGTGGTTGCCACCAGAATCTGATTGCAGCTCGCTTGGCATCAATTAGACGAAAGACTAGTTGTGATGACTCAGCAGGGAAAGCATCTGAACAAGCATCATCTTAACCGCAAAATTAGGTCAGGAATCTGCATACTAAAAAAAGTGGATGGTTGCCAGAATCAGCTCGCTACTGAAAGTTTCTTATTTCTCTCCAATATTAGCATTAAAATGAGTAAGAATGGTTAAAAGTGTATGAAGAAAGATGAAAAAAAAAACTTTAAACCCAGAGCATTAAATGTTATTAAGAAAATATGAAGGGGAACTGATCGGGCTGTAACAGTTTCTCTCTCGCGCTCTGAATACGTTAAGTACATCCGCTGCCATTTAGACCATGATACGCATCAAATATTAGCTGCAGTGAACATTTAGTTAAACAGAGAGGAATCTCAGAAAGCTAGATGGAGCCTTGCTGAGCGCATGACAGATCAGTGCTGACATTAAGTGATGTAGATGAGAAATTGTGCAATTCCTGGGGAGTATTAGATGTACAGCAAAAATTGAGGGAGGAAAAAAAACTCCACTAATGTAAAAAGAAACACAAAAAGAAAAAAAAAAATGGAGTTGATTAAGATCAGCCATTTGCTAGCTATTGCGCACAAGAAAAAAAAAAAAAACTAGAAAAGGAAAGATTTCAAGGGTGTTACATCAATACATATGAGAGAGATAGAGGGGAGATTTTTCTATGAGGGGAGCAGAATTTACTGCTCTTATGCTTCATCAGTGTGCTGCAGTGGTGGCTGTAAATCTGCAGATTGATCAAACTGCAGTGCCAAAGGGATCCAAAGCCTTATCTCAAAGTAAGGGCTCAGCAAAGTCGAAGTCTCGCTGTTGGCGTGAGTGATGGTCATAGCTATCTGGATCCTACCTGGATCTGTTCACTTACACACACAAACGGCGCGCACACATACCTGCATAATCTCTGTCTTCCGAACACGTATACAAACATATATAGCCACTTCATAACAAAAAAAAAAAAGGATCAGATGTGAGACTGAGAGGTGGTGTGTGCACTTGGATGCCATTCACATAGATTTGCTCCAATCGCTCTTTTACCACAGTTCTTCCCCCTAAGGCACGGCACTCCTTCATTACAACCTCTGCAGGTAAACAATGACCTCACCACGGTCAAATCCATACCTTCCTGTCAGCCCACCATCAATGTCTGCCAAAAAAAAACAAAAAAACACTAAACATCCAGTCAGCTGTGTGTGTTGTTGAGGGAGGATTACCTTTATTGGACGTCTAGTGGAGCCCGCAGGCTGGAGATACGAGGCAAACTGGTGTGCCTGCGAGGCTTCAGGAAGGGCATCTCCCTTGTTAATAGCAGCTTTTGCCTTCAGTAACACACAAGGAATAGATCCCTCGTGGCAGATGTTGTGGGAGAGACAAGGGGCAAAGGCTTGGAGTAAAGGAAACAGCAGTCTGCTAACCCCACGGCTATGCCATGACTGCTCCTTTCCCCTCATTGCAAGTCTAAAGGTGTTGCATTTGAAGTGTTAGCCTGTTTAGTGCAAAAAGACCCCGAAATAGCTCAAAGGGATGGCAGTTGGAAGTTAACTACACAAACTTCCTATTTTTGTATGGGGTGATACAAGGTACTAAGCCGAGTAGGGTGTGAATATGCAAAGGAAAGAGTGCGACCAGCAAGAAATTTACATAGTTCTTCTTCAAGCCACTTATTGTTTGGTTTTTTTTCTTCTTTAATCTGACAAATTTGTGTTAAATCATGGAATCCTGACACTGGCTGAAGTAATTGAATTTACATCAGAAAACATTTTTGATGTGAAAACTCCCTTCTAATATTGTTTCCTTGAGCAGAAGCAGCTCAGATGTTCCTAATCTTTTCACTATACAATCTTCAGTGTTTTCAGTTAATGCTAGTCTAATCCAGTAATCGTTTTTGAGATCTTAATTAATTTTGCGCTGTAATTTTGTGGCTCTTATCAAGTTGTGGGATCTCTCTAAAGCCAAAAAAAGGCCTCCCTGTCAGAAAAGTAACAATTCCGGCAGCATACCTTCTGTGGTCTTACCTACAGAAGCACAGTGATGCTTTAAATCTAAACATCAAAAAGGCACGCGATCACATATCCTATTTTAACGTCTTTCCCGTTGTCACAAAAGAAATATGAAAGTGCAAATCGCTCATCACAACAAGACAGGTTGAAAGATAATTTCGTCATTTTCCATCTGTGCAGCTTCCTCTGACTATGGGACCACATGCTAAAATATTCCCACAAAAACGATCACATACATGAAATATGTGAGTGGATTTGGATAAGAAGAGTCAGGAGAAGGACGATGGGTTCACCTCAGAGTGCAGCACTGTTCAACTATACATACTACAATACAATTCAGTCCAGTCTTATACCCGCTTCCGGAGACCTGCCTCCAAAGTGACTTCATAACCAACGAGTCGTCGCTACAGTACATATCCAATCAGAATCCAGACTGAGTTAAACGCATGTCAAACGCAGAGGCAGATTCAACAAGTATTATCAACATTTCAACTGTGATAAATGTTGACTGCATTTATAGGCTGTGAATGTATAGTTTGACTACAGTTCATTTCAATAATTTGACCCTTGAGCCTTACATAAACTTTATATGAAAAAAGTTTACCTTCAACTACAGTACTGGTGGTACTACAAAGACGACTTGTATGAACAGAGCTCCAAGACTTCCATCATCTTCCTGTCACGGCCACAATATTTAACAGTATTTAGCGCAGTCTGTCCATGAAAAGTGCCTGTTGGACACCCACTGTGGTCCGTATTTGCAACGTCTTCTCCAAATCAGCATGGTCCTATGGGGCAGACACTTGCCTTTCTTGTGGTTGAGTGGCGACTATAACTCTTTCCAGATGCTGCGTTGTAAGAGATGAAGAGGCGGTTGTATGGGATGAGAGAAAGTGAGAAAGGAGGGAGAAACCAAGAAAGAAAGGATGAGCTCACTTTTTATTTGTGTTGGCTATAAATAAAGAACACATGCAGGCGATCCATTTGATTCTCTTTCTATATCCACGTAGCTATAAATCAGACTAAGCCAAGGTCTGCACAGACGTATGTACATCCTTAGCAGACGAGGGAAATGGGGGGGGGGGGGTGACTGGAAATCAAGAGGAGAAAGCCCAGGCCTGGATTTTCTGACGGATAAGATATTGCACCATCCGTGCTGCTCTTCCATTCCATCTCTCTAAAAGGTGACCCGCGGCGAGTCTGTAAACTCCCACAATTCATATCATCCCAGATATTTTCTGCTTTCCAACATTTCTTGGACAGAGAGAGAGGGGGAGGCGTTACCTCGATGTTACTGTGCAGACTTGTGTTTGATTAAAATGTTGAGATGGTCACTTAGATCAGTCTGCGTATCATCTGCAAACACTGTAACTTTCTCAAGCCCTCTGTCCTGCGGTTATGCTCCTCGGAGGTCTTTCTCTATCTGAGGGCAATCTCAGTTCAGTCCATGGTCTCCGAAGGACGTTTGGACCATCTGTTAAATAAGGGAGCCACTCATGTCAGAATGAAGCGTGACAAAGTCCAGGAAACTGACTGAAGCCAGGATTCAGTAGATATGTTGCCGGATTTTCACTCGCGTTTGTGAGGGTTGTCATGAACTCTATGATCTGTGGCGGGGAACAATGCAATGGCTGATAAACTGAACACAGAACGCTGAAAGTTCTCCTTTTGTGCCTTCCAGTCTGCCTCGTGTTTTTTGCGATACGCTTATTTTTCAACGGAATATTTCCATGAACCGTTTGTCAAATTAAACACTGTGCTACCATTGACCACTTGTTGGCCGGACATGTGAGGATGAAAATAAAGTAAAAAAGACTGAAAAACTGAGTCAAGGGTAAATATTATGACTGATGGCTTTCCAGGGTGTGTGCCCACGTCAGTTGGCACCCCATATTACTGTTATGGTTTGGGGCATTTGAGGACCTGTTATTTTGTCCCACCACACTGCTTAGCTCTCCCTTTTTAGTTTTTGACAGTATCTGCATCTGCTAAAGATTTTTCGTTAGTGTGAAAAAGTGTGCAGGGTTGAGTCAAAAGGCTTCTCCACTGTTCCTCTCCAAGAAAGAAGTCATACTGTACTTGGTAATTAGCTACCATATCCAAAGGGAAAGGGGAAAAGGAAGTCTGCAAGAATAGGAGAAGACAGATGGAGCTGGTCAAAGAGAAAAAAAGTAATCTTTCAGGCTTCAGCTTAATAATGAACACAGTGTCGCCACTTCTTAAATGTATTGTTCTACAAGAAAATTGCACAGTCGATGAGGACAATAGAGGTATGCAAGGGAACTAGTGCTAAGATGTGCGAGTGTGCCATATTGCTGTCATTGTTCTGTTGTAAGACAGACACTGTTTTTTCACCTCCTGCACATTTTCATTCCACTGACAGCCGCTGTAAACACAAGCTCCACGAACGTGTTGTTGTAGGTTACAGTGTATGTTAAGTCATTACATGACTCATCGTGTAAAGTCAAGTGAGACATTTAAAAAATAACATAGAAAAGACATTTCTGAAAAGTCAGTTGACGTTTTTTTAATTTAATATTACATAAATACAATGTAATAACAATAAAAATGAAATATTCCAACTTTGTACTTGGTGTACTGAGGACGAAGAACGATTCTAAAGGCTTTAATTGAGTCATGCAAGTATATTGGTCCATATTTACACAGAACGTGCAAGCTTTTATTTTCATTGTTCGTTTAGTGATGGCCTCAGGTATCATAGTTATGAAAAAGAAAAAGAGATGTCAATCAAAGTCCCTTCCGAGACACGGGACACAAAGAAAAGCCTCACTCGGTCACGCAATATTCAGATCAAGCTTGTCATGTTCAACTTAGACCAGCAAATTAAGATGGATGTCAGCTTGAGCTTATTGGAATATGTCAGAACTGGCGTTAAGCTGAGCGACAGTCACGTTGTCGCCACAGAGACTTGTGCTGCCAGAGTCGCCTGAGGTCATGTTAGCGTCACACAGCAGCCAAGCCACCGGTGCAATATAGCCCCCAGCTGATGTTCTTTCCCCTAGATACTCAGTGTGATGTGACCCAAGTGACCCAAATATTTACCCCCATATTTAGTCCCAACACAAAGTTATGAAGACAAAAATTAAGGTAAGAGCAAACGGGAGATTAAAAAGACTGTGATGATGGGCTCAGCTCCTTGTACCTGATATACACCACATGGACTCAGCTCCATATACAGGTGGTCTCCGGGTTACGGCATACTCCACTTACGTCATTTC
>JAPTHA010000019.1:12443180-12458461 GCA_029814585.1 Gymnapogon annona | reverse complement strand
TGTCATGGAGAAATAACATTGGTGAAATGACAACAACACACTCACAGGAGAGCATGGTCTTCGCCAAGTCCCAGGTCAGCACTTCAAACACAAACAAAACATAAGAAAGAGTTGAAAAAGTTGCCCCTTTCTGGATCTGCCCCAGCATCATCAAGGTTGAATAAACTAGCAACCAGAACACAAATATTACCTCCATAGCCTCTACTCCCATCAAACCCCATTTTTAAACAATGACATGAGTCATTATGTTCACATGAATGATGCACCACATCCATCCAAACGCCACAGTCTGTGCTTTTTAGACATCATGACATGCATTTGAAAGCTTGGGCCTTCACTACGTCTTATCTTGTCCGCAAATCAAAGAAAGTTCTTCAAATGACTGAAACGGGTCACAAATCAGGAAGCTGCTGACATGGGTTGATGCATTTCAAAAGACAAGTCAACAGCTGTGATGCTTCTGCTGTGAATGGCATCCAGGATATATTCAGCCTAGAATAAAATAAACCTCCAAACTCCACACTTTCTGCAGCGTTGGAAGAAGTCATGTCGCAAACAAACATCCACCAATAGGTAAGGAGAAAGCGCGAGAGTGGTTCACAGAAGGGTAATCTGCAGTATGACCTGCTGAACACTGCTCGGCTAGATAAAGGAGATTATCCGCACAGTGGTGAGCCGAGGCCTAGGTTTAGTGTGTGTATGTCAGTGTGTGTGTGTGTGCGTATTTTACGGCCTATACCTCTGAACGCCGTGTGTGTGTTTGTGTACACGTCTGCGAACCTTGTTGGGTAACAGCATTCCAAGCAACAGAGATGAGGGATTATCTGGATTTTCCAAGTGGGATTTTCAGCAGGGTAGCCGAGGAATAAACCTAAGTCGCTTTGACCCACTGACCTCCAGGACCAAAAGTGGCCTCCCAGGTTTCTTGACACTTGGCTTACTGGTCGCAGCTGAGGTTTATATTTACAGACTGACCCTAACTGGCCAATCATGGCCTTTAAAGACAAGAGATATTGTGTGTTGTGGAGACGCTCTGGCTCTTTAATGTAATCACTTTTCATAAGGTATAGTTACTATTACTGCTGACATATAGAGAACATCATTCTAATTTACTGGCAGTATTTTGGCTCATTGTGAGACTTAAAAATACATCTAAAACGTAAGCTCTGTAATGCTTACAGTCTGTAAACTTGTATATATTGTTGAATGTTTGTTTGTTTTTTAAATTAGGCAATGCGTAGTACCTTAGATATAGGTTGTGAAACCTTTCACTGCTTTAATTTAAAAGGAAATTGCAAAATGTCAAAGAGAAGAACACACAAACCCAATTCCAATTCAACCACAAGTAATGATCATTTAAAATAAAGTGAAAGAAAAGAGTGCAGATAGAATACTGCCAATTGTTATTCATATACAGAATATCCTTTTGCTAACTGAATCCTAGATAGTGGCTTTATTTTTGGCATTAAAGGTCACCTTCCTTTAAACATGAACGCTGTGGCGCCGAATAAGTTTAGAAAACTGTGCGACTTAGCCATCTGCCAAAAATCTCTGTATTTCACTCAAATCACAGGTATCTTGAGAATATAACTTATCCACATAAGCAGCAGCTGCGTCAGTCGACCCTCTCAAAGTCATACAGATTCACCAACAGCAAGGGTAAAGACTACCGGAGTACGAAGAAAAATACGTAGAGCGTAGAGAATGAACTGAAATGAGTCTAGGGCTTTATTAAGAAGAGTCTCAGATTGATTTCCTGTCAGCGAGCATCCAAGCTGATTAGATCGATGCAGAGAGGATAGGAGGTAGAGACGGAGGGAGCAGAAGAACAGAGTGAGAGCTCTTTCCTTTCTTGGAGTTGCCTCCCATTGCCTACGGGCTCAGACGGGCCGGGTCTGAAAACTGAGCAGAGAGCTGTCGTCTTAAGTAATTAAGACGTTACTGGGAGGTTCCTCTATCCATATTTGATGAACACCCGAGCTACAATTGAGATGAGCCCTTATGTGGGGGCTTTGGACGTCTGATTGATAGTTCCCACACAGTAAAGGCTGATGATGGTGGGTCAGTGAGTTGGCAGCTTCCTCTAAAGAATACCCTTTAACCCCTGCCTAGGATTGGTAAGCCCCCATCGGGATGTGAATATGGATGGTCTACATCTGCTTGTTAATGATTTAAAAGAGCAATTTAGGTCTCCTCAGCTCCCAGAGGAGTTGATTTCATCTCCTTAACGATTGGCCCCCGTGAACCCACCTCTGTGATGGTGCATTTTATCATAAGTTATACCATCAGGGAAGCTTATTAACAATGACTTGAACTGAAAGGTGTTGGTAGGTGCAGAGAGGAAAATGCCTGAGGTTAGAATTAGCCTAATTGTTCATATGAAACACTCTACCAACAGTGTGAAAGCCAAATGGGATGTTGCCACTGCACTCTGCCTCTTGAATAGTAGGCACGGTCCAGAAAAAGGAAATACATCTGCAGGTTTTTCCTTCATTAGGGTTTTCATTTTTCACAATGACATATATATGTGTATAGTACATGGATCGTGTATAACATATCGTACACACAGCAAATAACCGTCACATATATCAGTATATATAAGAGACACTTATATCAGTATTTATTTTTTTAAGATATAATGAGGAAAAAGTATAGCACAGATCTGCAAATTCTAAACATAAGCAACCAAAAAAAACTTGCTTGATGAAAACTCACATCCCTTCACATCCACTCACATTCCTGGCTCTGAAACAAGCCTCTGAGAATAAAGAATCCTGAGTATTTCTGCTAATACACCAGTGCCGTCACCATTAGTCCTGTAAACCACCGCTATGATAGCCTGAACTGGCAGCTACAGCTAAGGTATGGTAGAATGAATGACACCGAGCTGCCAAGGGCACATTCTCGAGGAACATGTGACTTACATTAACTTGTTAAACAACAGTTCAATGTGCTGCTCTTAATATCTGATCAATCCAGCATAGACTCTTTCTAGGCAAAAAAAATTGTGGGGGGGGGTTTGCAGGAATTTTAAAATCCATCTTTAAAAAAGATGAAAACACAAAGCTGTGGAGCGGGTAATTGGATAAAACTTCGCTGCACGTAGAGCTTCTCAGGCCTCACTTCATTTTATGATAATGATAATTGAAAGTTGGGGGAGGAAGGACTAAATTACAGAACTGGATTAACAAAATGCCCACGCCGGGTGCTAAATTCACTCTCGTTACACTTGTGCAATAGTAGTCCGCAGCACCAGGCCTCTGGTTATAGCACGCTGACTCGATTACCGCCCTCTTAATCAAATTCTTCCTCGTCAATTGCATTTGCAGCAGTTTAAAACGTGTTTCTTTTCTCACACTATTAAAACACTCCCCCGTAGGTCAGGATATGCTTCAGCTGTAGAACAAAGTACCTTTAGAATTTCAAGCCAAAGGAAATTCCTAAATACTCTCATGTTTATGAGCTCAAAAATGATTCTCATTCAATATGAATCTTCAGTATATAAAGCCTCTCCATTCACTTCATTACTGGCACACGGCTCTCCTTCTGACTCGGGTCCTAGAGCTAAATGGGGTAACTGGCACAAGCTTCGACATTACAGAGGTGGGGGCCTGCAAAGGTCACTAGCCTAACATAATATACAATGATTCTCAATTCCTTAAACAGCTACCCTTTAGGTGCGCTGGCATCGTGTAGGTTTTGTCTTTATTCAGTTCTTTTAAAACAGTTAAATATTTGTATGTTGTTTTTTTTGTTATTTAACCGACCGTTTTCGATCATTGTTGATCCGACACCAGGGTTAATTTCTTTGTTTTGTTTTTTGCCTCTCTCTTTGTTTTCTTAAATGTTCACTGATTTGAGCAACAACGGTGATGGAATGCATCTTGTACGTATCTTCTTCTGATTGTGCACCAGATGTTGATTAGCAGCAGCATCTTCTGTTGTCACAGAAACATCACTTGTGTCAGATCCATGGTTAACGAAGCAGGTATCTACCATCCAGATTAGCTGGGACAATTATCCTAATATGGCTAATTTAGGTAAAAAGGTGTACCTGCAAATGTTCATTTAGTACAAACCCTTTACTTCAGCTCTACTATGTAACTCAAGATCTTCAGCCTTGCAGAAACCGTGTTACAAGGACAGATAGCAACCAAAAACCCATTGTCATCCGTCATCTGCACAGAAGTCTGGATGTCTGCTATGTCATGCATGTGACAACATTAAGGGTCCCGCAGAGAGTTGCTCTTGCTAAGTGCTAGCGCTTTGTCATGGTGCTTGTATGCTCGGTGACCTGAACCAAAGGGTCGCACTCTGACGAAGGCGAGTTGGGCATCAACCTCCATGTCACATGCAATAATGTACAACAAAGACAACACTTGATACCATGACCTTTTGTACACAACTCTCTTAACTGAAATGTGCCTTAAGGTTTAAAGGAACATGGGATGAGACACTCAAAAGTAAAAGTTATACTTATAAACTATAATTATTGCGTTACTAGAGGATGTTGGAGTGTATTGTACCATTGTACTTCATTTGTGCAAAAATAATAACCCGAGGTTAACTTTAGACATGGACTCAGGGCAACATGGCATAAGATCCAAGTCAGTCACTCCACTTATGTTTTTAGAAACCAAAAAATGATTTGGCGGTTCTGTGGCCTAGACACCGGGTGGAGCAAACAATGAGACAAAATATGATGTAAAAAAAAAGTTCACAACAGAAAAAAAACTCCTCTGCTCATCCAAACAGGTGTGGCGTGACCGATATGTAATCAGCACGCCAACTGACTTACAGGAAATAGTCACGGCAATCTCCTGACATGTTTGAGCCTGAGTTCAGCTTGGCAATGTCCAAAACTTGTAGAAAACTTCCAAGAGCATGTGTTCATACACCAGTCTGTACAACATCCGCAGGTCATGTTAACACGTATGCTTCAGGATGAGACTCGTTTGCTCAAACTTTACATGTACTTTAGCTGACATGTCAAGTTCAGTCTACCGGTTCTTATCATAAGCATCTCCTTTGAACACATTTACACATGCACACGTGCACACGTTCGCACGGCCTTGAGCCTCTCTGCGGAGACACGCTGCAAAATTGATAACACAAGTCCCTGATCTAGACAGTGTAGATAGTGTGTGCTCCTCTTTATGTGTGTTTTGGTGCCATGAGAGAAGAGGGCTTGATTTATCAACCGCGAGGCCAAGAGTCCACAGAGAACAAGTTGACTGATCAAGCTCTTTCAATCTGACAAGGCCTCTAAGACACACTCAAGAAAAAGAGAGGAATAAGTGCAGAGACAGGGCCAGGCAGGACAGATTGGGCAGCTATAAGGTTTGAGAGCCAGATGATTTAGAGGTCTAATATCAGCCGTTACTGCTACTCCTATTCTTGAGTTTCCTAATTTCCCCCTAATGGAATCCTCACCCATCACTGAGCATACTGATCGCCTGTTAAACAGAGCCTCTGTCGACCAATCATTACCAGGCTCGTAGCTGTCAACTGCCTATCAGATGTACTGGATAAAACATGGGAATTCTTAAGCCTGGCAAATCAAACGGATGCTTGAGAGACATTCAGCAGCTGAGAAATGTCCTCTGAAGCGCAGTGGCCTTAAAACACTGGATGGAAATTTTAGAACTTGCACTTGGTTGGAGTTGTTTCTAAGCTCTTATCGGGAAATGTGAAAAATAGATTGTGATGTTTCTGCATAGGGCAAGCATTATTTCACACTGATTGATATGCTATTCTGCAATAGACTGCAAGTGTAGGTCATACGGTACTAAATATATAGTCTGTTTTTGTTGACGTCTTCTCGTGAGGTGTTGATTAAACTGCAGTGGGTCCTGATGAATTATGCCACATTATTCAGAAAGCTGGCATTCGTGAAAAACGAGCATCGTCCCACAAATCTCATTAACTATTATTAGACAACATTTGTGTATCTGTGGAGGGCTGATAAAAGCATCGACTAAATGGCCCTCATCTACTGAGACCACGCAAATATGTAAATACTGACATGTCATATACGTCTAAGTCATCGTCATTATTCATTCATTAAACCACAGCTATTTAATCAACTCCCAGGACAAGGCTTTGCAATGAAAGATGAGCTAACGCAAGGTGCTTGTTTACACAAAGACTCCGCCTCCGTCCTTGCCATGTCGGATCATCCCAGCAAGCTCTTAACACGATTATGAATCCATACTTAATGAGCACATAAAACACGGCAGGGATTATCAACATGTAGCTTGGGCTCCTATTGTTGACTGTAAAGAAACACTGAATCACTTGTTTCTGAGTGGGTTGGGAGTTTTGGGTCATAGCCACCTTACTTTCTGTCATTTTTCCTTTCCCCCCCCCTTAGTTTAGAGGCAGCAGGCCAGGGGCTCCTGTGGTGTAATGTAATGTTAAATGAATCCGCCATGCTGTAAACCTGTTATGAAGTTTTAAAAGGCCCATATGGGATGAGTGGGGCTGGAGAAAAAGAGAGAGGCGAGGCACTGAAGTAGAAGGAGCTGCCAATGATAGTGAAAGGGGCTCTTTCTCTTTCTCTCCTTGACAATTCCAAATTCATACCATCCAGTTTAGCTTGAGAGTGGCCCGTGTTACATTGTTGTCAGCTTCACTTGCCAAGGTTCAGTGACATTCACGTTTCTGTAAGAGAATAAATGGGTTTCAGAAAAAAAAAGGGGGAGGGGGAAAAAAAAAAAGGTAAGAGGCTGGGAAAGTGAAAAATGGGAGTGACATGGAAATCGTTGCCAGACATCACAAAGCAGAAAACCCTCAGGCATTGCTCTGGTCCAGCTTGACCAAATGGCCTCTTTGTAGCCTGGTCCGAGCCTTTTCTTTTATCAGCTGCTTTGTTCAGGTGTTTAGTTTCAGGTGAAGATGAACAGAGAGTGCAGTAGTCATAGTTACTAAGTACAGAGGGTTTTCTTTTTTTTCCACAAAGGGTCAGTTGCACATCAATACCCAAACCATCTGGTGTTGTTCAAGTCGGTGGATAAATCCCAAGTATGGCAAACTTCATTATCTTACTTGGGTGGCAGCAATTCAACCAGAGAAACCAATTAGTAACCCGTTAACAAAATGAGCGTGAGTGTGGCAACTTGCTTTCTGACACTGTAAGGAAAAGTATTTGGACACCGCTGCAACTTTACCTTCACTCATTAATTTAGCAGTTGTTTGCCAGAGACTAATCTCCAAGGCTTGTGTACACAACAATCCTGAAAGATGCTGCAAATTAAAGACTTATCCTAATCCTCTCCTCCCCAAAACATTAGCCTTTCAGATCAGGACAGTTTGAGCTGAATGGGTTTTTTTTTGTCTGCATGGAAACGCGGTGAAAGGGTCTTTGAACAAAAAACCTGCATTAACTAGTTTTAAAATGTGCCTGTAAGACAACGCCGGCCGATGTCAGGGACAAGAGTACAGGCTGATACGTGTATGATGGAGTCATACGAGATTGCGTCCGTAGCGAGTCACCGAAAAAAACACAACGGCTGTGTTTGTTGCAGTTTTATGCCAAGATGAAACGCCGATCAGCACCTTTGTGTCAGGTGTAACTCGGCCCCCTGACGTGCACATGAGCACCTGTCTCCTTAATCCCACTAATTAACCTGCAGACTGGCTACTAGCTTGGGTTACGTCTGACATGGCTTGACCACCCTTTATCCTGGCGCGTCAACCTATGCAATCTTCTAATCAGAGAAACTCAATCCTCAACTTCTATCCCCAGATGAAAAAAAAAAACCCCAAAAAAACCCAGACAGGTCCTGCCTTATTGTCTGCCAGCATGAGTGTTGGGCCCCTTGATCCAAAGCGGCCACCCATCCACTGTTCCCATTTCCATCAGCACTTTTTCCTTGTGATGCAGTGCACACCCTGGTTTATGCCTCCTCTGATACTTTATTCTAGTCACACATGGAGTGAAGGAATTATATGGGACAGGTATTAAGCTGTGATTTATTTATCTGAGATTGAAACCAGACCCACTCTGGCAGACTGTCATGTGATTTCACTGCCCATAGCTCACCTCATAGTCTTACACAGCAGTGCACTTGTTCCAAATAGAGCCATGTCCCCCATGACCAAACCCATTCATATTGATCTCTGGAATATCATCTTTAAAAGACACCCCGAGGTTCATATCGAGCACTGTTCCAACTCCCAGGAGACCGTGGCAGAACAATGCGAGAGTACAAAAGTACACAAAGTAACCAGACGGATAGTGGCAACATTCCAGATAAAATGTCAGACTATTCTTATCGTTGGACCCTGGGGCAGCAACAATTAGCCACAAAACCTTACCTGTCATTTGCTTGATTCCACAGATGCCACAGTACCACCAATCAGATAAACGGAAAGACGGAACAGAACACACGAGGAAGGTACAAAGAAAAAAGGGTCTTAAGGGAATGGCTATTAAAGAGTGTGGCAAAGGAGCTTTGTAACAGGGGCCACTGCTAGTAAGGATTTATTGATCCTTCGTTCTATTCTCTTATTTCCTTCAATTTAGAGAGTAGATTGTGAGCTCAAGCACCAGAGGAAGTAAAACTCTTTATACTGTCTTGGCTTTGTCTCTCTGTGCATTATACAAATGAGGAGACTGAAACAGAGGGGGGGAGGGGGCAGGGGGGTACTGTGGCAAAGTAAGGTTCGACCTGTGGCAAAATCGTAACCCCTATACCTTTTTTTTTTTTTTCAGTCGCCAGCTACTGCACATAAAACCACCACTTTGGGAGGAGCTTTGGGGGCCATGACGATATGGTCAATCAGTTTAAAAGCTTATAAAAGCCTCTCCGGATTAGGCTTTTCAACATATCAGGACGCTGGTAAAAGATTTTCACTTCCTTAGTAATGTTGGCTAGCAATGTGCAGCTCATAACAGTTGGTTTAAGTCACATATATAATGGCAAATGCAGCCCGTCTCCCTGTGCAGCAACTAAAGCGGTTGTCCTTAGCTGAAATGGGTCTGCTCATAAATGCTAGGAATTCAGGAGGGAAAGTTTCCTGTTTTATGTGCTTAATATGCTATTTTAAAGCCATGGCAGAACCTATTCATATTGTTTAAAATGTCTGCATACTACAATACACTGAGGAGATGATGATCTATAAAAATCGGCAGTGTCCGGAGGGTTACAGTTCCCAGGTGTATGATGAAAGCCGGAAGACAGCAGTGTCTGATGAGGGATACGAGATTTAGGAAGAGACATGAGACGAATTGGACAGTCATAGGCCTGTCCTGCCCAGATTATTTGATATATAAAGGATTAGGTGACCTGTATAAATGTTTAATCGCTGTCTGGGCTTCTGGTCATTAACCTCCTTCACAGGGAACTATATCTGTAGGACAAGTAATACCGCTGACAAAACAACGGCAAATTACCTTATCACATTCTGAATCCCAAGACCAGAGGCTAACCTCAAAGAGGATTCACAGGCACGCAGCCCCTCCTGGCCAACAGAGCAGCTGTTAGCATCAATGACTCACTTCAGTTCCCATCTCTTATCAGTAAACATTGACTGATGTCTTGCACAGCTTTTGTGTCACTAAGTCAACTTTGAAGCTTACGTAAAGCTTTATAAGATAATATCAAGTTTGAACAACTCCGTTTGAATGAAAAAACAACATTGATCTCTTGACCTTTTACTCCACCAGCAAGTACATGCAACAAAAGTTCCCATTTTGTGTCTGCTTGATGACACAGATAGTGCCGACGCCAGGAACCTTAAATGACATTTGAGTAGCAGGGATCAAATTTAATCAAATCAAAGCTACAGCACCCTTGGGAACCAATTGTATTGGAAAGAAAAACTTGGCACAGTGTACTTTGTCTAATATTGGACTTTAACGCTTAAATTATAGTGAATCTTATGAGTTTCAACCCTTTGGGGCAGAGTAGAAATACTTAAAGACATAGTTATAGTGCTTATTGTGGGATCAAAAGTTTCCAAAGATGTCTAGCATAAAAGCTGGTGGGAAACATATAGCGCGTTTATCTTTTGCACTACTGGCTAATAAATCAAATAAAATGAGCAGCACCTCTCTTGATCAGTTCGAGATAATGAACCTGTTACCTGAGATAATGAACCTGTGCATTTGTTGTTAAAACAAATGCACAAATTTGTATGTTTTCATATATATTTTATTTACAGAATTGTCAAAAAAAACGATACAAAAACCTCACTCCAAAAACCATACAAAAAAACCTCCCTCCGTACTCTTAAAGAACACATCGTTTTCCACCACTTTGCAGCCATTCTGTTAAAGTAATGTGATCTCAGACTCATAAAAATGTTTCAGGCGTTTTGGTAGAAAACCCTGCGACACTGTAGGCAACACCGGTCCAATCCATAAACAGGAGCAATGGAGGCATGAGGCCAAAATGGTACAAAAGGCAGTTCAGGCACACATACAGTATTGTCTCTGCAGCAGCCCACAGAGGAAGAGAGGGACGGTGAGGGAGGGTGTTAAAGATGACCCAGTTGCCATTGTTTTACCACATTTATATGCAATAAATTCCTGTTTCCAGGTTTTAAAAAATATGTATATACAAAATAGAACATAAAAAGTACTAACACAAACAGCTATTATTCAAAATTGTTGCCTATTGAATTATTCTCGACAGTCACTCATGACAGTTGACTGAGCAAGGATATGGTATGAGAATATATATGCCGAGTGTGTGTGTGTGTGTGTGGGGGGGGGGTAAAGATAATGCTTTCAACTTTGACCTTTTCACGCTCCCACAACACGGATGTGGAATCTATACTCTCGGTAGTTTGACGTGCCATGGGAGAGCAAGCATGCCTTCACTTGTGCGCAGCGCATGTCTGGGAGTCTGCATTAATGCATGTGCAAAGCACCAAAGGCAGATTAGCTTGTTTCCCTTCGCTGTGCGTGGCACCGTGTGCTAAGTCCCACAGTCTCCCCCCCCCCCAAAAAACATCGCATGCATACGATTTCCATTTTATAAGATGACATCATTGTGCGCGGACCACTGCCGCTGCTGGCGAGGACCAAAGTTTATTTCTTGGAGTGTGTGTGTGTGTGTGTGTGTGTGTGTGTGAGAGTTTTTAAAAATCTCCTCCACCTTTCCCATGGGTGATGTTTTCCAAAGTGGACTCGCTAAGGCGTAGAAAACAAGAGTGAATGCCCAGGCTGGACTGTGAGGAAAGGCAGATCAATGAGACAGCTCACCAGCTCATGCGTAGCAGCTTTGTGGAGATAGTCCTCTGTGGACAGCTCTGCTTTGGAACCCTGAAATCAGTTTTTGGTGGAGGTGTGTGTGTGTGTGCGTGTGTGCGTGTTGTGTATGTGTGTGTGTGTGTATGGGGCATGGGGGGGGAGTTGCTTATCAGCCGTGGATCCCCCAGCGCATGAAGCATGTCACAAGGGGAGATGGTGGTGCTCTGAGGTGTGTATTTACTCCTGTGTGTGCGTGCAGGTGAGAGTATACGTGAGAGATTTGTACGTAAACCTCTGCAGAGAGATTGATGCTAGATGGGTGGAAAATAAACATCTTGTGTAAAGACAAAACGCGACAAATGTGGAATCCGTTTTTAGGAGAGATTCTTAAGTTCAGCGCTTGTTTGATCAAAAGGAAGAGCTTTGGCTTCTCTCTTGGCTGTGTGTTTTACTGCATATAGTCCATGACATTTGTCATGTTTCAGGGTTAACAATTAATTTCACATTTGTTAACATATGTTTCATGGACCATTGCTTTTTTAAAAAAAAAAAAAAGCTGGATATCGCACAATAACAGAGGTCTGCCAAGACTTTTTCTGTTTCTTAAATTGAGAGCAGATGGGAACACAGGTATTGCCAAAGAAACAGAGGTACCTTTTCGCTCTTAAAAAAAGGTTCCTTTTTAATATTCAGCTACATAGGCGTAGTTCCGATGCTGAACAAAATAAGGGAGAAAGTAAGAAAGGTTATAACTTTTGTAAAAGATGATTCACTCATATCAAACGCACTCTAATAGTGTGCATTGGTCCAATCGCAGGCAAAACACAGTTATTACTTCATTTAAATTGCAGGCACTTACAAACACAGAGGTTAAAGTGTCCAAAATGCATTTTTAACAGGTTATGCCCTTATTTCTCCATGCGTCTGGTGCATTGAATTCAAATGACACTGAATGGGAAAAAAAAATAAGCCAGAATACCCCCAAAAAGAGTAGTCAATGAGAAAAGTTCTACTGACAAAAGATAACAATTACCTGGGTCCATTTACATTTAGAGTAGCATTTTGCAGCAATTTTCACACATGTCCACAGGTACCAGACGGCTCGATGGAGACTCACAGTTAGTGATAATGGTAATACGCCATGAGTGGGGACTCGAAAATGTAAAATTGAAGTGAAAAAAAAAAATAAAAAATTCTGCCAATGGCACCTAATCAGCTGAGGAGAAACGGTGTGCAGGCTGATACAAAACATTTCTCAAGACCCAGGGAGCTCCACAAGTCTCTCCCTCTGACTCCTGTTTTATCTTATGGCGAGTCGTCGGTTTAATTTTCTTCATCTTTAATTTACTGGATACCTTTTCGTGGTCTGGCTGACATAGAGTGAGACTGTAGGACTTAATTATTTTAAGTAGGAATGAGACTGAAACCCATCTTTATGTTTAAGTGGATGTTTCCTCAGTTATGACAGCTTCCAAAACTACATAGGCATTACATCGTCAGCCAACAAATATGGATGAAAAGAAAGAAGGGATTTTTTGTGCTATGAAAAAGCAAGAAAAGGTCAATTCAGATGGGATTTAGACCTGTAGGGATATGATATGAAAGCATTTAACAACAAAAAATCAGTTGTGAAATATAAAGTAATTTCCTTCTATTAATATTTTTGTTTTGATAAAGAAATGGAGTAGCCCCCCCCCCCCCACACACACACACACATTTTTATTTTGTTCCATTTGATTTTTTTGGTTTAGCCTTTATTCAAAAGTCTGGAATGGCAAAATGTGTACCTCCACTTCAACAAATGAAGATATTTATACTTTAATGTCAATTGCTTTTCCAAATAAACAGTAAATAAAAAAAAAGAAAAAGCAAGAAAAAAACCCCCACAATATTCAGTAGCAGGTTAGTAGTGAAGATGATTGGAATATTTTCTTGAATATAATCCTAACGTCCTCTGTTTATTTTCAAATCATTCATTTTATTAAAGGTCTGTTACTTATTTACCGTTACCACATTTTTATTAACCTTAACCTGATTTTAAAAAGGAGATGGGGATGAATATCCTGGGAGGAGAACAAATGGTTTCAGGATTACATAAAACAATAAATCTAAATAAAATCCGGAGAACCTGTACTTTCTGGCAAGTGCTGCATTTGGAAAAAGAATTGAGCAAAAAAAAAGTAAATAATAATGACGCATGTAATGGTTCTGTCTGTCTGTGAGAACTGAATTATTACTCAACTCCAACCAGAACACTTTTAACCCGCATGAATATGTTTCTGACAGATATTACATCCATGGGAACTTGCAGCTGTTTTTTTTTTTTTTTTTTTTTTTTAAAGGGACTTGAAATTTATTGCAAAAAGGTAATGATTTACTTGGTGGTAGTTATGGAACACCTGCATCTCTTCACATCTGTCCCCTCAGATGTTGTCGTGGTCGCGTTTAGAACAAACTCCAAAATGTCTTTTAACGGTGCAAAGCTTTACCTCTGATCAAACAAAGCCTCCTCTTACTGTTTACAATCAGCACAGCCCTCCATAGAGAGCAGCTGAGTGTCATACACACATTTATTTCTTTGACGGTGGCTGTAAGAGCCTGTTCTTTTGTTGTGGAATGTTTTATGTTTACGAGGGAGATAGTCCACACAAATGAACACACGCTATCTGGCTCTTATCTCTGTAGCTTTCTCATAATGAAACAAAACAGGGGCCCCACTCGGAGAGATGCATTACCTCTGCGCTTATCTTAGTCCATTACGGTGAATCATCTTTAACTTTTATTCAGAGTAATGTTATGACATGCTGCCGTTTTACAAATGCATGAGTAATGATCTACAGCGTAGGGGTTTTTTTTTTTTGGTTTTGTTTTTACATTTGACGATTTCATAATGCACTGGTGAAGTAGACAGACCCGTGCCGTTTCTTACCAACAATATTAACCCAGAGGTATATATTACTGCATAAACACAGCCCTACCTTCACGCACTGAAGGGGAAAACGCTACGATACATGATACAATAACACGATCAAGTGGAGGAAATGGCTTTGCGGCGTGCGACTGAGGCCATCTAGTCATATTAGTTTGTCCCTTTTCTCGTGACTGCAGCCCTATTAGTCGACTCTGGCCGAGATCAAATATTTAGAACGAGAGGATTCTGTGTTAGCGTCAAATTTTTTCCACCTGTTCTGCGTGACTGGTTCTTCTGCCTTTCCCTGGCTTATAAATGAAGGGATGACCCCTCCGCCATCGTCCTCCTCCTCCTCCTCCTCCTCCCATCTTCTACACCAAAAGCCATTGTCTGATACTATTCCCTGTATCTCACATTCTTTTGTGGCACAAATGAACCCTTCCTTTCCACTCTCATCCTCTTCCTTGTACTGACCAGGGTGGGATTAAATGATAATTCACCCTTTATTCTCTTTTGGAACTCTTAAGGGCCCAATTCCACTCTTGCATGTCTGATCCTCTTATAACGGCGCACTCACTGACATGTTTTCAAAATTCTTTCCCTTTATTTTCCGTGCCGTCGCTATCAAAGCCAACTTAGCTTTCAGGATGCCAACAAGTTGTAAACATGGTAATAACAGGAGCAGAAGCATAACCGACCAAAAGAAGAAAAAAAAAAAGGGGGGGGGATTTTTGATTCTTATTGGGCTTAAGTATCTGGTGGGGCACAGTGGAATTCAGACTTGGAAATGAAAACACTCTTCAATGTCACCCGTTTCTCTCCTCCCATGTCCAAGAGTCATTTCTTGAATGCACGCGTTCTCGTTGAATAACAAATCAAACGCTACGTTCTGGCTGATCTGTTGTTTTTTTTTTTTTCTTTTCGCATGGATAACCTTGTTTTGCCCCTGCGCCATGCATTAAGAATCACAGAGCAATTTCAAAGCGGATCCCATTACCAAACAGAACCACGTAAATCTAAACCTTAACTTATTTACGTCATCACATTTGTTTTTACGCACACATTGTTTTTACCTGCACGAAATTTTCTGCTTGTACATTAGGGACATAAGAGGAGTTTCAATTCAGATTCAATGACCCCATGGCCGGTTGAGGAGGAGTTGTTGTTTTT
>JAPTHA010000019.1:12291201-12303059 GCA_029814585.1 Gymnapogon annona | reverse complement strand
TCATGCTTTCTGCAGTGTCTTTTTTTAAGTAATCCACATATCAAATATGGGCCTTTTTAAAGTCTGTTTCACGCTCATTAACTTCGATTTACATTTTTTTGGGCTTTGGTTAATAGACTGAGGACAAATATCTTTTTCTGTGCCTGTCTCCACAGAAAGACCTCCTTAGTGCTTTTGATGATGGAGACTACAAGGTGTTCTTTGAACTTTGGTCAGATAATATTTCCTCTAAAGTCCAAGACACAGACCCTGAAGCTCAAAGCCTGGAGTTCTACCTTCACATCCACTTCACCATCTACCCTCTGAGGAGACACCCCAGTAGACATGTGTGTACAACAGAATTTTTCTTGTAAATACTCGCACACTCAGTGTCACTCTTTCAAGTGAATTGTGCTGTTTTGCTAAATGTCCACTAAGCTGTGCTGCAGGGTTTCTCTTAGTGTGTTCTAAGTGAGGTATGCCTTGGGATGTTTGATAATGCACTCATTTTGTCCTTTTTTTGCGTGTCACAATAACAAGACAGATTGTGTCAGATGGATATTTAACTCTTCTTTCCGAAGGTTATATTCCTTTGGCTTGTAAGAGTAATGCTATAATAGTAAGTAGAATAGAGAACACATGAACATATGCAAAAGGACGAATGCTTCAAAGCATTAAATGAAATCCAACCAAATTTAACTTCCCATGAACTAATGAGTAAAACTGACTGTGTTACTAGGACCAAAATGACTTTGAGGAGAGGATTTGCCACTTCAAGCACTACCTTGAGACACGGGGAGCAGCACTGAGCCAGACCACCGATTTTCTGCCTTATTATGCATTGCCTTTTGTTCCAGACCTCACAGTCCACCCCTCCTTCAAAAGCCTCTTCCAGGTACTCGTCTCAGTGTGTGAAGATACCCGTGTGTTTATTGTGAAATAGTATCTTAGACATTGTTACTTGTCTTTTATTAGGATTCCTGGATACCACAGCTGAAGAATAAGCTGGAACAATTTCTGTCGGTGACACTGAAGCCTCCCAACAGCCCTAGACTGCTAACATTATATGTATCCTTTGTCATACCTCGATGACATGCCATTGTTGTGAAAATGTTTAGAGATGAGGTTTGTCCATGTGTTCTCTTGTTCAGTGTGCTGATTTTAAGAAGATGCTGTTAGACGTCTTAAATGAACCATAAACAAACATTAAAAGACCTCTGAGTTTAGAGTAGATTAGTAATAAAAAAAAAAATGTTTTCATACATCTAATAGTGTGTGCTCAGTAATTCCAAAAGAACCGAAAAGGACTGCTCACAAAGATCATCTGTAGAATATTGCATTTAAATTCGTCTATCACTACACATTTTATGATAAATTTCATATTCATACACACAGTGAAACTGCTGTTTTTGCTGAGGTTGCATCATCTAAAGTACAAGACAATCGCCATATGGAGGAGAGATCTTCATCAAAGTGGCTGTAAAAGAATATAAAGCCAAAGGTGAACAGCCCTGTGATCTAATTTGTTCAGCCTACTGGGTGGTTTTTAATTTCCATTTCTGGCAGAGATACACATTGAAATCTCTAATAAAAAGCCTTTTTGTAATCAGCTAAAGAAGTCATTAACATTCAGGCTGCTTTTCAGACCTCGTTGTTTCATGTCCTGCAACCTCTCGTCCCGTGTGACTTTTTAACTGGCTATAGCTCGGCAACATCTAATCTTACCTTTAACAGTGTAAGGAAAAGTGAACAATAATGAGAATTGTATCTCACTGGACCACTGCTGAATCAACATTCTTCCTTACCCAAGTATGAAACTAAATCCATGTCTTACTGGCTGAAGATCAAACCTGTACAATTCAACATATACAATATACTGTATAATACAATTCTAGAGAAAGGACCACGTCAGGCTTTATTATTTATAAAACACTGAAAAACATGGCCTAAAGTGTGTATAAGAATATTGAACGGCAGCCATTTTTTCAGAGAACAAAAGCTTTTTATGGTTTGCCTATGGAAGTGTTTGTTGGAAGGGTATGTTTGCCTATGGAAGTGTTTGTTGGAAGGTTATGTTTGCCTATGGAAGGGTTTGTTCACATGAATAAATATCCCACCCATAAGCATAACAAGGTATTATTCCTATGCTAATATTCCTGTCTCACTTAACAATAAAATTGATTTCGTCAAGACTAAGCAACTACTTTCTATGACGAAAATCAGCAATTCATACAGGATGTATTTTCGTACACGGGCATCCTGTATGAACACGTACTAACTTGAACACGACACTGTATAGGGCTTTTTAATGACTCTTTAGATAAAGACTGCAAATAGAAACACTAAGGTGTGTTCTTTAACAGACATTTTATAGAAGGAGGGTGGAAGAAGCACTAAAGGTAAGTGCTCAGAATAATGAGCATATCTACTTCTCTAATGTGGACTTCCTAAACCAAATGACACGGAATGATGAATCACAGCAGTCGTTCTGGCACGGTACAATAGCCACTCCCTTATACATATAAAATTTAAGGGCATATCTGTGAGACGGGAGTGGAAACGGGGCAGGTACAAGAATGACTACTGTGATTAATTTTATGGAGTCCTCTCTAAGGTAATTCAGATAAACCAGCTAATAAAGATTAATAATACTCTTATTATAATACTCTTATTTTGTTATCAATCTACTATCAATACACTACAATCAATCAATACTATTACTAGTATCAATATTGTAAATATGAGGGCTTTATTAGTCACTCTATTGTTATTTTTAGAATTACATCCAAAATCCTGTAGCATTTGGAGATGTGCATTTGGTTTGAGGTTGTCGTATACTTGATTGTGTTCTTGTGTGCCTGTCCCAGAGGCCATGCAGCAGTTACAGATCCAGCTGGCGGAGTCAGACCGACGCATTTCAACTTACATACGGAAGTTAAATAAGATGCAGGCCGACTACCACAACTTGATTGGAATCACTGCTGAGCTGGTTGACTCATTGGAGGCCACAGTCAGCGGAAAAATGGTTGGTCAGATTGACTGTGAGGACACAAACACATACAGAGTCACAAAGTACATTAGAGACTCGCACAAGGGTTGATAAACACACACACACATACACACACACACTGGCACTAATGAGCTGATAAGCTCAGCACAAGCACTGAAAGGACATGCAAAAACACTCGTAGTCGAAAAAAAAAAAGCTTTTTCATGTGTATGTTTGGATCTAATTAGTTTTCCCTCAGTATCTCTAGATAACACAACTCAACTTGCAATGAATAATTGCAACCTCCACCTCCCACCTCGATCTCGCGCATTATCTTGAAGCTCAAGGGGCCTGCTGTGTTTTTGCAGATCTCCCCTGAGTACCTGCAGAGTGTGTGCGTTCGCCTGTTCAGCATGAGGCAGAGCATAGTGCAGAGCACGGACTTCACCAGGCCTGGCACTGTGAGTGAAAGCACACAGCTCTCTCTTGTCTTTCCTCTCTCTCTCTCCCACTCTGCACTGCCACTGCAGAAAAGAAAGACATACACAACACAAAATGTCAAGGAGGCAGATTTTAATGCATCTCTCCTCCTGAAAGCAACTGATACAATCTTAATGGGAAAGCTGCTCTCAGGATACATAGTGAATGACATTGTACTGTACATTTGATAACCAACTGTGGGTACTCAGCCCATTCATGAGCTTATCCCACTATTTGGATTCCTGTCTTGTGATTTTAACAGAATAATGCAGAGTTAAATACTCATGACCAAATTCGACCGGCTACATGTGAAACCCTCCTCGATTACATACTGATAAAATGGATAGACTACATTCAAAACGTAACACCCCGTAGTTGATTAGAACCCATCTTAGTTACCTTTGTATGAATGACGTGACGCAAAATGAAAAGAAATACAAAATACCTCAGTGTAGGCCAAAGATGTAAACGAATCATCCTTTGACACGCTGATACTCCAACAACCATGTCCACTGTATGTCTCTCACATTGTGGTGTTGATCTCTGCTCTTGTTTGCTTCTGTTTTGACCTGAATGACTTCTTTCTATGTGTGTGTGTGTGTGTGTGATTCTTTGTCCTCAAAGGGATATTACTCTATGAGTCCTTATGATGATGGCTATGTAAGTTTATTATGTTTTCATCTCTACTTCCTGTTATGCCTCAGGTTTCTTCTCCTTATTTTGCTTGTTCCTTGCCTTGTCTTATCTTCATCATCCCGCTCCTCTTCTTTACGTCTGCCCCCCACCCCTTCCTTTACTATCAATACACTCACCCTTCCTTTGTACTCATTACTATTCCTCCAGTTGTAATTATATTGTCCTATTTTAAATGGATCTTTGGCGTTGTTTTTTCAGGGCAATTATTCAGCCAAAAGAAAACAGGTTGTTTTTTTGGACATATATTGTTCCCAAAGACTGTAATCATTATTCCTCCCTTCACTTCCCTTTATTGGTTATTATCTTTTTTCATTGTTAGGTAAATCCTGTCATTTTCGGTTTGTTCTCCTTGCCATTTGTTTAACTGTACAGCTTTTGAAATAATTCAGGCAGATCCTGTGACAGAACAAGAATGGCTCGCACACGGAGATTCGATTTAAGGCACGTCTCTCACGCTCAGGTTGTCAAACAAGGTGGCTTAAATTACAGCCATTTGAAAAGGAACATGCCGTACAGCTTCATGCAATTGTGACGCTGCTGAACGCAAAATAATAGCCAACCCAATGAAATCTAGTGTTAAATGAATTATAATAATATTCATTAAAAAGTCAAACCGCTTTTACTCTTGTCGACTTTAACCCGGAGTGTGAGTCCGTGCCGCATGTGATTTAGACAAGCAACTGTTGTGATTGTTGTAAAATTACACCATAATTGATCATCATTATCAGACTTCAAAAAGGATCTTGGTAGTCTTGCGATGGCTCTTTGAGATTATTTTATTGTTTCTCCTCCATAGCATGGGTATCGGTATTGGAGAAATCAGATCTTTATGTGATAGATGAAACCACAGTTTGGAACTGTCTACTTAAACAAAAACATCAACAATACTTGGCCTTGAGTTATCCCCATGGAATCACTTATGTAAACTGTACATTGTTGCGGAATCGAGGTCAAGTCGTAGCTTTGTTCAGGATTAGCTGAATCTCAGAAAAATAAATACGTTCTTAAAATTCTAATTCGCTGTCACTGCAACTATTGTACGTTGTACAGGAAGGTGTCGTCCTATACCTGGAAGATACAGAAGACAGAAGACTTTTACACTTTTTATTTTACACTTTCCCTGGGAGAAATACTCTGTTCATTCTCACCATTGGTGCTGTCTTTGGAGCCCAGACTCCCCGGATTCTACAGCCACAATGAAAAATGTTTTCTTGCCCTTTCACATGCTTCAGGGCACCTGAAATGTTTAGAGAGAAAGGAATTTGGGAAGGAATCCAGGCATGACCATTCTTTACTTCCGTATTACCTGGATCACACCAGAGCAAATATGTGGCGAGACCACATGATACCACAGATGACACGGATCACTCCACCTGACCTTAGACTGTTCCTTCTATAAGTCACAACCCGAGCTTTAGATTGAATTTCAGAGCTCAGTTTAATTCTCCTGTGAATTGTTCAAGGAAACACCAATTACAACTTTGGCCGTTCCCCCGCCCATGCACACTCTTGCGTACGCACGAGCAATCTTTTTTTTTTCCCTAATTCAATGAGATTCCCAGTAAAAAAAATCTCAGTTTCACACTAACCCTAACCTAGGCCACGTGTGTTTCTGATTAAATATCTTGCCATAGTTGTCACAGCATGAGCAATGTTGCTAAAAAAAAGTCATACATGTCTGGGGACTGAGCATGTACCACAAGCATGATGTATGCATGTCTGTACCTGGAAATCACCTGTATAGGTAGTAGCTCAATTGACTTTTGTGTAGAACATTAAGAGGTCACCATGGGAACCATGCAAAGAAGATGAAAGATTATAAACCATCGCAGGATTCGCACGTGTAGCGTATTTGTATTGTAAAATATGACATGCTCCTCTGTGTTCTCTCTGGATTTTCTTTTCTTTCACAGGCCTCCTCAATTTTGAGAGCTTCCATTGCGCCGCAGTGAGTATTTCATTTAGATTCTAACCCCTGACTAACTGACTGGATGTTATGGTCAAACATTGCTGACGTGTCCTTCCCACTGTTTTCTCTAGGAGATCCAAGGATGTGCCAATGCTTCCCTCACTGAACTATGAGAAGCTGAAGAAGGATCTCATAGGCAGCACAGACAGATGCAGGGCCCTTCTGCTTCAGGCGCTGCGCTGGGTATTCCTCATTATAAAATAATACAAATGATATGAAAATGATCAGATTAATCCATTTGATAAACTTCTGTTCCTCTTTTACCAGTGTTAGATATTTCATGGTGGTCACTACTGCATTCATTTACATCATTTTGACCATACTACCACTCTTAATTGCACCATAGTGTATTTTAATTTTCCATTTATTAATGCGGACTTTACTCTGCTGTTTTGGGTTGTTTTTTTGCTGCTGAATACATATATAATATATACTCTCATTCACAGCTGGTAAAAGTGATGTTCTTGTATCTATAATTAGCATGACAATGGAAGGATGAATGTAAGATGGACATTTAGCTCTGGGCTGCATGATGGTTGTTTGTTAAAAAGATTAATCTGTTTTTAATGATTTTTAGAGACTGACTCGTTCGCTCCCTGGTGAACAGCGAGACACAGTTCTTCAGGCGTACATCAGCAATGACCTCCTGGATCGCTACAGCACCAAACAGGTAGGACCTCAAGCACTACAGTCACACACACACACCTAGTACAGTTGGTGTGACAAAGCACTGTACCTTTGTATTACAGATATTAGAATCACTTTCTACATGACACAATAGATTTTGTTCCCTCTAACTGAACTTGAATTTTTTCAACTCTGCCAGATACAAACTTTGAGGTTTTTCACATCATCCAGTTAATCCAAAGCTTTTGGAAAAACTCAGGTTGAAGTGTCTTCTTTCCTTAATGCACAGAGATGTATTTCTTTCACAGGAGGGCTTTTGAACTGTAAGAAGCTAAAGATACCATCTGTAAAGTTTCCCATGACCCTAGAATTGGAGCTTCCCTTTTTGAGACTAAGTTTGGACAATTTGCTATTAATAAAATAGATATAATTTACTGGGTCTCTTAAATGTAACTCCCTATATTAAGGCATTAGAATTCATCATTGGTCCTTAAATCTGACACTCAAAGGGCTTAAAATTTCACACATACAATAAATGACATTTCTATCATTGCTTTGGGAATCTTTGTAAAGAATTAGTCAAATTTGTAATTAGTGTTTTAGTATTTTAGCGCATTAGAGATCAGACTAAAGTGGAGTGGGTGGAATGATTCAGTAATGTGATTTGGCAGCTTGAAAAAATGATCGTAAAATTAGACATCCTATATTTTATCAGTCATTTAGCATTAATAGAATCATCGTTCTGTGGTCATTATTTATACATTATATGTTTACATTATTTTAGTAACAAAAAAAATAATCACCTCTGATTTCTTCACAAAGTAATTAGACATGAGTGCTCACAGAATCATACCTCAGTATGATTCATCCACTGCATTGTGACACAGAACAGACTAACGAGATTCGCTTTGGTCATATATCCAGTCATCCACTAAACAGACTGATATTTGAGATAAATAATCCAATTTGAACATTTGGCAGAACAAGTAAGAATGCGAAATCCAAAACCAAGATTGGATCACTTATTGCTTCTCTTCTTTTTTTCTTTTTTACTTTTTACAGCATGTTCACGTAGCCTTTTGCCACGGTGTACAGTGTTTAAGATAATCTCCTTTCAGAAGAGTAAATGATCCTCATCTAATGGCTGAGCTCTTTGTTTGTGTACTTGCACTCCAAGCCCTTCTAAATAACGCCAGGGGTATTTACTGTAGAATCAGACAATACACATGGTAGGATATCAGTTTCGTGTAACCAAAATACAAATGTAAATGTGCTGTTTCTGAAAATTAACAAAAGTCTAAATCGCACCAACATGGTCCGTCGGGTTTGAAGGGGCTGTACTTTATACAGCCATAGCTTTGTCATATTTTTAGCTTTAGAGTCGAACATTCTCTCATTCATACCAAATGCATTTCTACGGTGCTCTACAGAACTAAAGCCAACCCACTCTGTGCCCTCTTAGGAAACTGTGCTTCAGTTAATGAGGTCAAAGAATGAGACTGTCCGCCAGTGCACGGCACGTCTGATCAATGCCTTTGCTTCTCTCGCTGAGGGTAAGTTTCCATTGTATCAGCCTCATTATGTCATTGTACAGTAAAAGGAATCACTCCTGAAATTATAAACACCTTAGTGAGCTTTATTGCACAATATTATTCAAAAATACTGTTCGTGGAGACACTTATTTTGTCAAAACGGTCACATAATTTGTTGAGATTAGATTCCTTGAATCGGCCTACTTGGGGAAAATTCCATTCACAGCACAATAGAGCAAAAACACAAATACAAAAGGAAATTATACTTTTACCGTTTGTGTTTATATTATTTCCTTTTGTATTTGACTGACACAAAGAAGTAATTGTTGGAGAACTGTTTGTTTTCTTTTGTATCAGTCAATGAAACTTTATTTATAGAGGACTTTTCATGCAGGCAAGTGCATCACAGAGTGCTTGACATAATAAAAACATTCCCACCCAAACCACCCCCCCTCTCTCTGTGCAAACAGAAAAATAAAAAATAAGTGAATGAAAATAAAAATACATAAATAAATTCAAATAAAATAAATAAAATAATACTAAAAATGCAAAAACATAAAATAGTGTTCATTTGTTGTCAGTTTTTACAATATTTACCAGTCTGGATACAGAGGCAGCAGTAAGGAAACGTCATTGGGGAAGCCGTCTGTCCCGAGAGCTGCAGGTCAGTGACAGCCACCCAGGGCAGGCACAGTGGAACCAGATGAGGCCCCAGGCCACAGGCCCCAGGCAGCCACCGCAGAGTACAGCTCTCCAGACAGAGAGCTCCCTCATAGCACTGGAGTACCTAAAATGTGAATAAAATAAGTAAAACTAATAAACAGCAGCATTAAGGTAAAAGCAAAGAGCATTAGTAAATAATGGGTTTAATAAAATAATAAAAAAAATTAAAAATGTATAGATAAAACTGAATAAATAAAATAGCTAAAACTAAGTAAAAGCTAAATTAAATAGGTAGGTCTTGAGCCTGTTCTTAAAAACATGAACACTCTCTGCGGCGCTGAGGTCAATCCGACAGACTGTTCCAGAGATGTTGGGCCATAAAACTGCAAAGCCACCTCACCATGTATTTATTGTATTTATATAATTTCCTTTTGTATTTATATGAATACAAAAGGAAATAAATCGTTCTACAACAATTACTTTGTGTTTGAGTCAGTTGAGTTTCTGTTCTGACAGCTGTAGGAAGGAACGACTTGCGATACCACTCTTTCACACACTTATATTGGTATATGATACATATTGGTTTGTATGATTGATTATCGGTTAATAGTTCTCCTTAACATTGGGGATGTTCAAATGGTCACATGGACTCTTATAATAACTCTTGTTTGTCAGCACTATTTGCTACATGGGAGTAGCGTGTAATAGTACATGGCAGTCACATGTAGCAGCCATTAATATACAGACAGTACATGTGAGTAGAACGAAAGCGTATATGCTGTCGCCCCCCCAGTCAGACTTCAAAACGTAAGCGTATACGTAATTTTTGTGTCTTCTTCTTTTTCTTTTTTTTTTTAACCTTAACACCACATTGTGTCAATGTGTACAGGTCGGGTTTACCTTTCTCAGATCCCCATTCTGCTGAAACTCCTGACAGAGGCCCTCAGAAAGGAGGAAAGAGACTCACTCACTAGAAGACACGTGCTAGTAGCGCTACAAAAACTCAGCCTCAGGTACTAACTGAAATTATGGTATATACATCAATATTTTTACTCAGGTCTTCACTTAGTGCAAGATATGTTATAAAGGTGCTCAAGAGATTATTTATATTTAGGTTAGATGAGATTAGATTCCTTTATTGTCCCACTCGGGGAAATTCCAAATTCACAGCAGCTAAATACAAAGAGTAGAAAAACAGAGTCGACACATATATATCAATTGAATTCTTGTACAACAAAGACAGTATGTACATGTACATACACATAGACAGTACACATAATTGAAGTCCGCAGAGATGATAATGAGGGAACTGCGGATGTCTCGTCTGGAGCCGAGAGACGGTGGTGTGAATGTCCTCACAGGCCATCGTAGGCGGGATGTAAACAGTTAACGCTAACAGTTAAACGTCATTGGTCCAGCGCCGCTATTCACAGATGACCGGATTTACTTACATATGAACCAGTTATACTGGCGACTTGTCCAGGGTCCTCCCCCTCTGCCTTCACCCTTAGGTATCTAGGCTCCATTGCCCCCTTCCCCCTCACACACACACACACACACACACACCTACCCCGCGACCCTGTGAAGGATAAAGCGGGATCAGAAAATGAATGGATGAATGACCCCCAGCTATTACTTCTACTCAGTTATCACTACATGGGGAGAGTGTTTGTATTGCGATTGTTGTGGGAGCAGAGGATAATTTCATTAAATATCTTTTTCTTGTAAAGAGTGAGCGACCACTGAACAGCTGTGTTTTAGTTGTAAATGCATCCTTCTTATCTCATCGTTATAGGAGGAGTCAGCAGACAGCCATGATAGCAGATGATCTAATTGACTGGTTGATGGACGAGCTACATGACTCTGACTGTCTAAGTGACTACACTCTGGAGTACTCCGCAGCTTTGCTCCTGAACCTGTGTCTGCGGACAAAAGGTATTTGATAAGGGTTGCATGATAAGCAAATCAGTGAATCATCAAACATAGTTCAAATGGTTTTCATATTTCCATGTATCCAAATTCCTTGGAGGTTTGTTGGCATTCATGAGAATTATGTCCAAAATAATGAATGACATAGTGGTTTTTTCGGCACGACCAGTGTCAACTTTTCAAAACATTTCTAATGCGCTAACGGTTTAAGCTAATTGTCCAAAACTCAGCATGAGCACACGTTGCTTATAGAGGCTGGTAATTTATATTATTAACATAACTTATTAAAATTCGTTAAAAAGTTATTTTTCATGGTTAGAAATGACTGTGTGTGATACTCAGGGATTTAGATATTTAGATATAGATATTTATCACTTTGTCTATGGTATTCAGTTCAACAATTATCCTGTCAGTTGATCTCTAGATCTGAGAGTCATTCTTCAAACTGCATTTTTTTTCTCCCTTATTTCTATTTTTACAAGTACGGAAATTCCTTTCCCTTTCTGGGTATTGACAGCCATGGCTGAAGGGAAAAAAAGGATTTATTACTAGTCTGTAACGGGAGAGTAAATCACATGTGTGGACTCTTTGTCTGACAGTGGAGACATTTATTAATTTTATGTTCTATATGTAATTTCATATGTTAAAGCATAACGGTATCCAATGCTTATCAATTGACTCTTTTCTAGCTTTTACGCGTTTCCTTTTATGTCATCTAAAGCGCCTCTTTGTTCATGCCACCCAGCAATTTGCATTTAATGTACAACATGAACAAAAAAAACCCCAGTGAGTCTGCCCTTCAGATCCCTGGGGCCTGTTTTCAAAAGAATAAAGATGCAGCACTGATACGGTACTTTTTTTTTTTTTTTTGTACAAATAAGAGGGTGATATGACCTGAATTTAAAGGGAATCTTGGCTTAAAACAAACTGTTCTGGTAGATTTAAGTGCTTGCATGTGTTTGTGTGAGTGTATGCACCATCATTTGTGTTTGTG
>JAPTHA010000019.1:12231507-12244688 GCA_029814585.1 Gymnapogon annona | reverse complement strand
GATAGGTTCCAGTGACCCCCACGACTGCAGAGGATAAGGCCGGTTTGGAAGATGAATGAATGAATAAAATGGCATCGACTAGAAGATCTTGCAAAAAATAAGCCCGAAGTATTCTGCTCCATCTGCAGTGAATACACCATTGAACAGGAATCAAGACAAGTTCACACTTAATAAGTACATCCTGTTAGAAAATATTATTCCCCCATCTTAAAACCAATTTCAAAATCACAATCACTAAAATTGAAATCTATTTTGTGAGGTCAAACTTTTCATAGGATAGCTCGGTTGGTAAGGCACTGGGCTGGTACACAAGGGACGTGGGTTCGATCCCAGGGATGAGCGTCCAAATTTTTAAAAAAAAATCTAATTAGCAAAAAACCCTGACCTGATTGGGAAAAATAGTTAACTTAATTTCCTTTATTTTTTTGTAACGCGGTGTTACTACTGCTTCAATAAGAGGATGTGAGTGCAGAAAGAGCCCCTGCCAAGCTTTTCCTAAAACGCAAAGCTTGGAAAGTTGCAGGGTGTTGTGGGTAGGTGGTGGGGGGTAGTGTATAAGCTCTTTTCAGCGCTAGTAACATAATAGGACCACAAATATGAATAAAAGCTCTTCAATTGTGAATAGGTTTAAATAAAGCAGGTGTCGCGGTTAGCGTTCAGCGTAAACACCAGCACTTTGTTCCCGTCTGATTCAACAGAACCACAGATGATTTGTTTTTTTGCGATGCAAAAAAAAAAAAAAAGGAATAGAGTGCATTGTTCCTCTGCCTGAATGCATGCTGGGTAAATGTGGGCTGTATGCTCACCGTCTCCTTGTATCCCATTGGAAAAAAAAAAAAAAAAAAAAGAGGCCAAGGAAAACCGATTTAATTGATGCGTGCTATAGGACACCGTGTTGTTCACAATGAGCCATTGTGAAGAGGTCTCGGAGAACTATACTAATATTTAAAAAGCCTCATTTACACCAGCCACTAAACAAAGGAGAAAGTGTCAGTCACTGTCCTCTCCTCTTCACAATGCACTATTGATGCTGATGAAGTTGAGCTGAAAACAATGCTTCATATTTATGAGCGACACAGGTTAGTTTATCCCATCAACCATTGTACCTTTGTTCCCTTTTCCTTCTGTAAACATACATTAGATAAAGCTTACATTAATTACATGAGGAAATAGAACTGAAAGGGGGGGGGGGTTGAAAGGTGAACTCGAGCAGAGAGGGACAGTTGACATCATGTGTCAGACTAAAACCTGCATGACCTCTGTTACTGGTCGAACATGGTGGGGGGGCAACACATCTCTAAATGGGAGTATTCAGAGGCCCCGTCATCGGTGCCTCCGGCCCTGGCACCTTCTGGAACAAAGCTCGCTGTTCAGCCACCAGACGCAGGAGATGACAGCGGACCACTTTCCGCCGCCCGGCAGCATCATGGGAGACGGGCTCAGCAACGTGGATCAGCCATTCATCACACTCACTCTTCACCAGTGAGGAGTTACAACAGCTCCCATTACAAACATGGAAAATACACCAGTCCCACAGAAGACAGAACACACACCCATACAAACAGTGACTCTCGACTGAGGGGCCGCATACCTGTTTTCAGTGGTTCACAGCCAGGGGAAAAGTAAAAAAAAAAAAAAAAAAGTGCTTTTGAAGAGGCTTTTTTAGTATTTTGAGTTTGGGGATAAAAAATAAACAGAATTCATTCCATAAAAAAACAAACTTTTTCAGTATTTACCATCTTGTAAGGTGGTAATTTTTTAAAAACAATTTGGGTTTTATCCAAACTCCAAAATTCAATTCAAAAATACTAAAGACACTAAATCTATTCAATAGTGCACGGTTGCTTGTCATATCTGCACTTTTTATTTTTTTATTTAACTTAACGCCAGAATAAGTTGAATAAACTTTAAAAGTACACTTAAGTGTTACTGAATGCCAAGTTAAATCAATTTGAAAAATTAACATTTGTCTTGGGTGACGCCTTAAGGGGTGATGAGTCCTCAAGACAAATCAGTTGAGAAGCACTGCTCTAGAATTTAGCGTAAGTGAATTTGTGTCATTAAACAGTTGTGAACACCCTGTGTGCAGAATTTGCATAAATCCACAGGTCACTTCTATTCTCAAATCAAACACTATCATTTACCTTGAGGACAGCGCTCTCTTGCGGTCAAACTCGGTAGTGCAGATTCAGGAAGTACAATTTATACAGGGTGTCCCATAAGTCTACATACACAGGAAAAATAAACTTCTTTGACATATATCAGTTTTATTTATATAATATGCTCTGGACGACTGCCATTTTGTTGGGAACACATTTCAATGCGTATCCGCCACTGCAGGAGAACACTAAGAAAATCTGGATTGCTGTTTGTAATAGAAATTTCTTACCAACATAAATCCAGATGTTTTTAGCCGTGTTCTCCTGCAGTGGTGGACACGCACTGAAATGAGTTGCAATGGCTTCTGCCACGTTAGAACCATATATGCATGGACTGCATTATCCCCTATGTATGGAGACTTATGGGACACACACACACTGATGTGTAGGCTGTGGACAACATGTAAAGAATAAACCTTTCCTTAATATTAGGCTACTCCTGTGCAACATTAGTGTAGATGTAATATTTTTCATTGTGTCATTTCACACCAATATATGAAGAAGTTATTAGTTGACATTTGTAGGTACTACCAAATGACAGTATTTCATTTTGATCATACTGGGCTACATGTGACACCTGAAATAAGATCTAAAGTCTCTGCTCATCATCATTGGACAATCTTCACCCATGTCCTGGCTTTTTATCTTCCCATCAACCTGCCGACCCTACAGATGAAAACTCTGGCACATTTACATGTATTAACATATTGATAATTGTGCACTGTTCCATATTTAATAAAACAAACATGAAACAAACTTTTAAACTTTTGACTACAGGACAGTTTCCTGCCTAGTTAATCCAGCTGAAGCCCATTTTGGTCAAACTTCTTGCAGAGTTCCTGTAATTAACCAAAGGTAACCTAATAACAGGCTGTTATTCAAGAGTGTTCCAGAGAAAAAAAAATAATGAAAAAACCATTTAAAAATCGCCACCTACAAGGTTTTATTTGTGAAAATCTTGAGATTATCAGATGGGAAAATAATTAGTTGATGCACTACAAATATTTTATGTCACACAGATTAGAGGGCTTTCATCCTCTGACTGGAACACCAACAGTGGCCACCACGTGAATGACGCCAGGGGTCACTGTCACATATAACTCAGCTTTTCAACACTGCTCCCATCTATGAAAATATGCTTTGCACGTTACAGTAAAACTTGGCACCTAAATCAAACTAAACGACAAAATAAAACATGGATACACGTGTATTTTCTTTACAAAAAGGTAAAATGAAATCATACAAACTGTTTAAATTTACACAATGCAATCTGACAAAGACGAGAGCGTTTTTCACAGCAAACTTGTTTGTCAGACCCGTTCCGTTTCACTCCTCCGGAAAGTAAGATAAACGTGAGGGAGAGATGCAGGTCTGCGTTCGGGACATTCAGTACTCACAGGTAGCACTTAAAGCAGAGGAGGACTAGAGTGCCATAGTGGCACAGGAGGGAAAGGGTTGAAATAAAGGGCTAAAATGCCCAGTAAAAGTTAAATATATATCAACGATGCTTTCTGGAATGTCCAAAAGCTCTGAAAACAGTTGAAACCAGAGTTCATTCAAAAGTAAAAATGACCAAGGATTTAGTCATCAAACTTTATCTTCTTCCCCTGGGGTTTGGCTCCAAATCCACCGCCACCTCTCCCACCTACAACAACAACAACAAAAGGCGTCTTAGCTTATCAACGTTTACAAGTGTAAGGAACATTGCACGTAGCCTGTAGCAATACATCTGATCCTACAGGCACGTCATGTACTGAAACCAGAGCCAGCAGAGACAACATGACCCGCTTCCATAGTTTGTATAAACACATCTGGGTCAGCCATCTTACCTCCGAAGCCGCCGCGTCCGCCTCCACGGCCACCTCCACGGCCGCCAAAGCCTCCGCGACCTCTACCGCCACCACCACGGCCGCCGAAACCACCGCGACCTCCCCTGCCGCCGCCGCCACGGCCACCAAATCCGCCGCCAAATCCACCACCGCCACGGCCTCCGCGGAAACCACCGTCGCCCTTTGGCTTGGCGTAGTCGAGGGTCACCTTGTTGCCGTCGATCTCTCCGTCGTCCATGGCCTCCTTGGCGGCCTTGCAGTCGTCTTCATTGTCAAAGTCCACAAAGCCAAATCTGAGGGACAAGACAAATAAGTCTTGTACACATCAAAACAACAATTTTACGGTTTTAACAATGATATTGTCTCGCATCAGACATGGGCAAACTTCTATTACAGCAGCTGCCGGTTTAACTGCGAGTTTCATCTACTTCTCATGCGAATCCGTTCACTGCCACCGGTGGACAGAGCGGTGCTCACGAGAAGAAGCACCTGGGTTTTGACACACGTACCCTTTTGATGACCCTGTGTCTCTGTCTGTAACTATCCTTGCTGCCACAGCCCCTTCAAACGACTCCCTCAGAGTCTGGTCCGTTGTGTCCTCAGAGAGACCCTTGACAAAAAGAGTTTTTGTCGGACCTGGAGTCAAAAAGAAACGAAAACAAATGGCAGAATGTTATAGATCAATGATTATTAACGCATGTAGAAGCTATCGGCCTCAGAGGATATTCATTCGAGACACATTTCACATCTGCAGAACTTCATTATGCGCCAAGTCTACGACAAGACACTGTGGTGCAGTGGGTGGAGCTCTGGACTTGTGCAGAGACCAGATCAGGACTTGACTATCTTTGAAATCGTCACAGAGTTTCAGGAAGTCAATTGTCATCAGTTCTGGCCACGTGTTAGCATGTGACTGTAGGCAGCACATCCCCCATTCAAAAAAAAAAAAAAAAGGAAAAAAAAGACACATCTGACCAGCAAACTGGTTCAACTGTTGCAGGAGGAATTCATGTCATTTTATTGAGACCCACCAGAGTTTCCCCGGCCTCTGTCCCCTTGTCCAGCGCTCTGGCTGTATTCCAGTCTGATTGATCGCCCTTCGATGTCTGTGTTGTTCAGGTTTTCCAATGCATCCTTTGCATCATCTACGCTCTCAAACTCCACAAATGCAAACCTGGGGGTGGGGTACAAGAGAAAGACGTGAAGCAAAGCTGGACATCACACACACCAAAGAACAAGCCGCACGAGAAATCCTGCAATTTAATGTGTCTTTGGGACACTTCTACATGTTGCACAGCAGACATAAGCACCATCCACATGAGAGTAGGGTGAGCCTGTTCTAACTGTGCTGTGGCTCTGCTTCTCGTGCGAATCCACGCAAAATCATTGGTGAGATTAAGAGGAGCTCATGAGAAGGTGGAGCAGATGCATTAACAGCCATTTAATGCTAAAGTGGTTGTAACAAGTATTCTATGCTGCATAAACCTCCTTACCCTTTAGGTCGGCCATCCCTCTGAGGAATCCTTATGGAAACTGCCTTTTCAAAAGTGGACTGAAGGGCGTCTTCTGTGGCACTGAAGGCCAGATTATTCACCACCAGTGTTTTACTGACTGCTCCAGCAGCTCCTACAAGTGGAGAAAAAGACATGCAATGGAAATGGAGATAACATGCAAATACAGATACAAGACTCCTCAGACTCTGGACTAGATTAATGTTGGGTTAGTCTAATCACAATCGAATGACTTCCTCTATTAAATCACATTTGTCAATTCAGTGTTCATGACATGTGAAGATACAGCCAAGTTCATACATAACATTAGCAGTTTTCCACCTTCTGGAGTGCCAATAGGTTCACAACATTCATTAAATTCTAATCATCCAAAGCAATCATTTTCACCCTAAACCAACACTACCACTGAAGCATCAAGACTTCAGGTTGCTTACCTCCCACCTTGGCCCCTTTCTGACTCTTTTCTCCTACAAAGTCGACGATGATGCACCTTCCCTGTACATCCATTCCCTGGGACTCTTCCAACATCTTCTCTGCCTCAGCTTCGGTTTTGAACTCTATGTAAGCAATACTGTAAGGAGAAAGATAGATTAACTTCTGGGAAAGATTCACAAGCACTCTGGTCAAAACAGTGGTAGAAAGGTTGTCACAATGCCAAATAATGTGAAACAAAAATGTCCATAAAGCACCCAGATGTCTTATTACTGATGGTCTGTCAGCTTTGGCAACAATAAAAACATGATCCTGAGTGGTGGTTGTTCTTACCCTCTGTTGGATCCATTCTGGCCTGTAGGTAATCTGACATCTACAGCATCTTCAAAGACTTCTTTGAGGTCATCACCCGTTACAGAAAATGGAAGGTTTTTCACAAACAAGGTACGTGCGTCTCTCTCTGTGGGTCAAAGGTCAACATTAGTGCACCTGATAAGTCAAGAGTTGATTTATATTTTCATTCACACGCCCACATTTGGACAGTGACCCTGGCTAAAGCAGCCCATACCTTTCTTGCCCTCTTGGGAGTTCTCTTTGCTGCGGGCTTTCTCCAGCTTTATTTCCTGACCCATGACTTTCTTGCCATTTAGCGCCAGTGCTTTCTGCACGTCATCTTCTGATGAAAATTCCACGTAGCCAAATCTCCTGTAGAAGCAAGCAAAATAGACAAATATTAAGAGGGAGTTTTAAATAAATCATTTGCTCATGCAAGCCTTTAAATCAGTAAAACTGCTGTAAAACCCAAGAACATGAATATTAAATTCAATCTGGAACCACTTAATTTGTGCAACAACCCACAACACAATTTGGAATGGCTACCAAAAGGTGTTGCTAACCTGCAGTTAAGCAGCATTTTTTCTTCTTCTACTGAGCCGAGTGTACAAATCTGTCCACACCTGTGTTATAGGGTAAAACCTCAAGGTTCAAACTATATTTAACGGACAAAGTAAAACTTACTTGGAAGCACCTAGTCGGACATCTGCAACTTCAAGGCTGTTCTTTGAGAAGAACTTCCTCAGAGCTGCTTTGATTTCATCGAAGTCCTTCTCAGAGTTCAAGTTTCCAATAAATATAGAAAATCCTGAGAAAGATAGAATAAACCTTATAAGCCTTTCTTATATTTAACACTAAGACAAGGAATTGCAGTATGTTTTAAAACATTCAGAGTAACAGGTGACATCACTCATCAGTATTAAGTCCCTTGTTGATCATCACAATGCAATCATTGAACGGATAAATTGGTTGATGCATCCATTCATACCTTCACCATCTGACTTTGCCTTCTTGGCAGGCGGTGTGCCCTTCTTTGTTTCTGCTTTCCTTTTACCAGGGGTAACAGGAACTGCTGTCAACATGTAATGAGATATGAATCAGACACCATCCAACCAAATGGTACCTTGTATTCAAGTGAGATTACACTTTTCCTTTTGGCAAGGGCATAAGCTTCCTTAACCTTAAATTACTGTGTAGGCCTGTCGTGATAAGTCCCATGATAATAAAAAGTGAGCTTGATAAGTTTGCCGTGCGCAATAATTTACCAAAGACACCAGAAAACAACTGGTGCACCAATTAAAATAGGTTTGTAAGCCGAAAGTAACAGCTGACAAGTACAAACACTTTGGATTCAAGACAAAACTGAGCGTGTGAAGCAGACTCAATGAGTCGCTATGAACAGGAGTTTGAAAGAGTTCGCACTGAACGCAACACGGCAGCCGAAAAAAAAAACCATCACCCAAAAAACAGAGGGGCAGTGGATGTGGTCCCGACAGACAGACCATCAGTATAACGTTTATGAAGCAAAAGCTGTCAAATGTACACGCACAGTGGCGTTCACTACATCCGCACACACCTTTAACACCGTCCTAAAGACAACGTTTCCACAAATTTTGGCTGTTTAGATTATTTTTGATATTGACAGTCTTTCCCTTAATATAATTCCAATTGTAAATATTCTTAAGAAATAAAAGGTTAATCTTTAAAATGGCGTACTTGCATTATTATAAAACTATTATTGTATTAATTCAAAAAGGGCAGCAAAACGGCAATATTACCACTTATCGCAATAATTCCTGGGACAATTTATCGCCCAGCAAAATTTGATAACGCAACAGGCCTATTACGGTGTGCCTCCATGTTTGAATGGGTGGAATGGAACCTCACCAGCCTCTTCTTCCTCCTCATCATCATCATCATCATCCTCGTCGTCGTCATCATCCTCCTCCTCCTCCTCAGACTCTTCCTTGGCCTTTACCATGCCTGCCTTCTTTGCCTTCGCTGCAGCTGGGGCTGGTGTTGTATCCATCTCCTCTTCAGAGTCTGAGACAAACAATCAGTTCTTAATAGAAGGTAAAATTGATTCAAATTCACTGAGCACCTGTTATGACCCACATCAGATACTGAAAACACATCATACACTCAGTATTAAGTCCCTTATTGATCATCACATAGCCGCACATGATTTTCACAAGACAACCATAACGGTTCATCTCACCATCTTCTTCGTCGTCATCTTCTTCTTCAGATGACTCTTCTTTAGTGGGTTTGGCTTTTGCTGGGGGCTTGGCAGCTGGTTTTGCAGCAGCCTTTTTGGGTGGTGGGGCCTCTTCTTCTGACTCATCATCGTCATCATCATCATCATCATCATCTGAGGACTCTTCTTTAGCTGGCTGAGCCTTCACTGGGGGTTTGGCAGCAGGTTTAGCTGCTTTCTTAGGTGGTGGAGCCTCTTCCTCAGACTCGTCATCTGATGATAATTTACAAAAAACTTACAACAGCTTAACAACAAATGTGTATAAGAATTCAAATGGTGAAAGAACAGTTTAGAATGTCACAGCGATTGAGGATAGAACCGGCAGACGATACAACGCACCGGCACCGAAGACATAGCACTGCATTTACTTTTCCTCCGTACATTACATACAAGAGTACTGAACAACTACATGTATGCCAAGAAATAGAGGATGTCTGATGGTCACATTAAAGGCAGATGGAATTATTTCATCCAACTTGTAAAAAAAAAAGCTGATTTTCACGTCATACCTTCGTCATCATCGTCATCAGACTCCTCAGCTTTTGGTGGTGGAGCAGCCTTGGCCGGTGTGGGCTTAGCTGGTTTTGCTTTTGCAGGAGTCTTCTTTGGTGGTGGTGCTTCCTCTTCAGACTCCTCTGTAAGTGCATGAAACTTAATTGGTGTACACTGAATAAAATTTAGTTGACAATCAATGTGAATATATACATCCGTTCTATAACATGGAGATATGCTATGTTATTCGCCCATGTTAAACTTTGTAGATTGAGACTACTTTGCACTAATAAAAGGGCATAGAGCCTTTAACAGTGAATGCAGAGTTACTGGGAAAGCAACTGAATGTAAATGTGACTACTTCAATAACTGGAACGGCCAGGTGAACTGATGATTTCTATAAAATCATGCGTGCAAAACAGCCTAGATTACTAGTGAAAATGACTCAAATTCCCATATCAAATTACCTTTCCAATTTCACACCTGTTTATTATCAAAGGACTGCAAACATTAAACACTTGATCAAGATGCAATGCGTCTACTCAGGAGAGAAGCATTGCTCTAACTCATGCGGGTACTTTCCCTTAGTTTCATGACATGAAACTGTTTATAGAACCAAAAGGCACGCAAATTCAAATCGCCTTTAAGGCATTTACATACCAGAATCATCATCATCTTCGTCATCATCTGAACTTTCTGCTTTTTTGGCAGCTGTGCCATTTTTAACAGCTGGTGTGGCCACTTTTTTCACCACTTTAGGCGGAGGAGCCTGCAATTTAAAAAAAAACAATGACTTAATCAAGGTCATCAGATATACAATGAAATACTTAAAAATCTTGACAAAGTATTGTGTACCTCCTCTTCATCACTGCTGTCCTCTTCACTGGATTCCTCCTCCACTTCCTTGGGGGGTGGTGGGGCCTTTTTCTTCTGAGTTGCGGGTTTATTTGCTGCCTGCATAAACAATTATTTAAAAAAATATATCAATCTTGTGAATTTATTGAAACTACTCAGATCAGAAGCTCGATTAGCAGATGAAATCCTTTATGAAAACACATGTAGTACGTCAGATTTCCTCACACTATGCATGTTAACGCAACATGTGGATCAACTACTCATTAAATTAACTGAAAAATACGTTTGTCGTTAAACCATTGGTTTCGATGTTTAATAAAATATTGACTCTGAGGAAACGAGAACCGTGTCAAGTGAAAATCGTTTTAGGTCGGCGGTCTTTCTCTTGAGTGTTGTTGCCTCGTGTCCCACAGAGCAGGCGCAAGACCCACGTGGAGCAATGGAGGTCGGGCTGCTAGCATGTGGGCTAACTAACCTTTTACAATCGTGCAACTACTATGCTATGGAAATTTATAGATTAGGACATATGCTGGAAAAGGTATCACAAACAGCAATTATATTTTAGGCCCAAGACAAATATTTTTTATGCCACTTTCCCCCTTTTACATACAAGGAAAATTAGCCAACAAAGCTGCAGCTTCCACTTCGTTCATTGTCGTGCTAATGCTAGCGAGTCAACCAGCTAAATGTTTGCCACCCCGACGAGTATTAACATCCACCACTGCAAAAAAATTCTGGGACATAGGTGTTTTAAATGATCAGACTCGCTACAATGTGGAATTTAATTCATCGTCGTGTGGATTACGTCCCATTTTTTTTAAATCGCGAACGCGCACGAATGCCATCTTGAGTTGAGAGCAGAGTAGGCCTGAAAACCAACAGCAACGCACAAACATGGCTGACCCAGACCGAAAACGACATATAAACGTGCAATAAATCAAAGCATTTTCAGTCGTGTAAGCCTGCACAGAAACAGACTAGTGCATAAATCATAAACTAGCGCTGGCGATCCCGAGCAGACATTTTGTTCCAACGTCCCGTTTCCTCGTCTTAACACAGAAACGCAGATTAAGGCCTCGCATTTAAACGGTCTCCTATGAATTACAAGCGCACACGGTGCGTGAAGGCGGTGTGGTCTTACCTTCGCTAACTTCACCATGGTGCCGTTGTGTGTTTCAGAGAAACACGGGGAAACTGGATGTTTTCAAACAAGTCGTGGAATAGCAAACGCATGCACGTGGCTCTACCTACTCAGTCGGACAGGAAAGACAGACGGTACGAATACGACCTCGATACTTTCCTGATCTGCGCGTTCACGATGATCCACCCACATGACCGTGTCCACCAATCACAGCGCGGCTCATTTGGGTCGTACCCGCGGCTCTCCTACGTCGCAGGCGGCGTGGAATATATTACTACACAGAAACAAATCATTTCTGTTAACTTTACAAACGGATAATTGTACCCCGATTATCAAAGATGACATTCAAGATAGTGCCGGAGACAAAAGGGGGAGCAAGTCTATACGTAAACAGCTGCGTGTTGAAATAAGGAACAGTGGGTTATTATTTCCGTGGGTTGCGTTGTAACGTTCAAGTGAAAAACAAGATTTTATTCTACATTTCAACAGAATAGTGAACAAAGTAACGTGTAGAAATGTGTAACACTGAGCAGTACAATGTGTCTTCCTGGTCGCACGTGGAGGGAGGGGACAGCTGTCCATACCAACCACGTGGTCTGAGGCAGTTGCCATGAGTCTTCAACCACATGAGGCTGGTGTGCGTGGATTACTATGAACACGACACAAGATTTTTTTTTAAACTTTATTTTTGTTTATATATATAAAATATATTACATATATAATAATATAATATATATATCATATATATAACAAAAACAAAAAGACAGCAGTGAGATAATATTTGGATTGGTACAATAAAATTGAGAAATTAAACACTGCTTTGATTTATTACAGTTATGACACATAAAAAAGGAAAACAATAATAACGTTATTAACATCTGGAGGGGGGGGGGGGGCATATCGCAGGTTGTTAAATGTAGATATTTTCATCAACCAAAGTGAATCAAGTACCAAAGTATGTGTTCCATTTTTCCCAGAGAGTATCATATTTATGACTTTGAAGCCTTAAACTGATTGTCAGGCATTCTATACGTTGGATATTAGTAATTATATCTCGGCACTGGTTGATTGTGGGGGGTTCCTCACAGCCAGCGTCTTGTTATGGCCTTTTTGTTTGCTACCAGAAAGATTTTCATGAGATATCTGTCCCTCTTTATTAAGTTTAAATCAATGTTCCCTAAATAGAGGGACGAGCACGCAAAGTCGGCATTGTAACCCAGAACTTCTCTAATAGTGTTAACATTTTCCCAAAATGGTTTAAGAATGGAGCATCCCCAGAAAATATGTGTTTGGTCTGCTGCACCATGCCCACATCCTCTCCAGCATTTGGTTTGTGCTTCAATCTGTTTGGACTTTTGTTTTGGAGTTATAAAGAATCTAATGTAGTTTTTCCATGCAAAATCTCTCCACGTTTGTGAGGCCATGGTTGTAATTTGTGTATTGATTATGTTTTTCCATTCCTCTGGAGAGATAACAATTCCCAATTCTTTTTCCCATTTTGCCTTGATATAATTTGTTGAGTAGCCCCTTAATTCCGACATGTTTATGTAATTCGCCAATAATCTTTCTGGACAGTTTTGCATTATAGGCCTTGATAAACATTTGTGAAATACCTGTTACATTTCTTGGTATGGTTCCTTTAATATTTGTATCAAAATAGTGTCGGACCTGAAGATACCTGTAGAAATCCTGTCAAGTAAGACCATAATTTTCTGCCATTGTTCTGAAGTCTATGAATTCCTGGTTTTTAACCTTTAAGCAAAATGCTGTGAGTCCTCGTCTCTCCCACTGGGAAAAACCTCCACCATCCACAGCTAACTTAAAATCATACATTGGACATTTTAAAATGGCCAATGTATGACCATTGGCCATTAATTAAAAGCTAATTAAATGACACATCAAAGGATTTCCAGCGCTTTGCCGTGTTTTTATCAGGCCGAAGAAACTAATTGTACGAATAGACTATAAAATGTTGTGTAGGGATTGGTTGCTCACACAGTTTTGTGTGATATAATGCTATGGCTTCTGTGTATGAGTAGAACTTCAATATTTGACTCGACTATTTATCAGAAACTTCTGTCTGTCTGTCTGTCTGTCTATCTATCTATCTATCTATCTATCTATCTATCTATCTATCTATCTATCTCACTCGTTCTCTCATGTTGTGTCTCA
>JAPTHA010000019.1:12099118-12110885 GCA_029814585.1 Gymnapogon annona | reverse complement strand
CACACACACACACACACACACACACACACACACACACACACACACACACACACACACACACACACACACATATACCAACGTGGGGACTGAATTTTTTTTTTTCTCCCACAGTCTTAATTGGCTTTCCTCCTCCTTTCCTCACCTCCTTTTATCACGCATACACTCACTGACCACCCCCACAATTACAGACGTCTGCTCGCTTGGGCCATTTATTGATCACGCACTGTCCGTCAGAAGAAACGTTTTGATGCAGTCACAAAAAAAGAAAAAAATAATGATAAAACATTGCTTCACACGATGTAGACGCCCCAACTTGAGTCCAAAGGCTTTCACGCTTTTAGTCTTTTATTGATATTGCACTTGAGAACCAGTAATGCCGTGCTTTTGTGAGTTTTTATCTGAAGCGAGAGGTAGATTTTGCAGGAAAAAAAAAATCTGACATAAATATAATGTGATTTCCTTCAGTTTTTTCCCTTCCAGGGTCGCCACAGCGAATCCAATTCACATACATTTGATTTGGCTGTAGTTTTCACGTCGGATGCCCTTCCTGACACAGCCCACCAGACACTCATCCCAGAAATCAAACCCCGGTCCCCTATGCAGCAGCCCGCTACCTTACCAACTGAGCTAAATCTCTTTCAAACAATGGAAAAATTCCTGTGGGGGAAAAAAAAAGATTAATTTTATTGTTAACACTGAAGCACAAGGGATGAGAATTGTTTGGATATAAAATAACACCAGATGAAATAAAACAAAAGTACTTTGGTGATAAAAGTAAGAATGATGATTTCTTTCGGCTTTTTCCCTTCTGGGGTCGCCACAACAAATCCAATCTGCTTTATTCGATTTTGGCAGGAGTTTATGCCGGATTCCGTTCCTGACACAACCCACTGGACACGCTTACCGGGGATCGAACCCGGTATCCCCTATGCACCAGCCCGCTACCTTACCAACTGAGCTAAAAGTAAGAATAAGAACATAAAAACACAGCACGACCAAACATCCCAAGTCATAAATACAATGCATGACATTAAATAGCTTTTGTTTGTCTTTATCTCGCACTGAATTAAATGTTTGACTGAAGTCTCGTCTCGTTTTCTGCCAATATTAAAGAAACACCAGAGGTCAGTGTCAGCGCTGGATTTTGAGAACTTTTTTTTTTTTGAGCCTTCTTGGATTTCAGAGTGAAGGAACATTCTCTCTCTTGACTCTAATGTCAGTAGTACGTCTATGAAGCTCCAGAATATGTCAAGAAAAGAAAGTTCTTCATATGACTTCATAGCGATATTGAATCCATAAGAAAGCTCGGTTTTTGAATCTGTTCCAAACACCTGTATCTAAGTTACAGACAAAGTAGAGGCCTTCAAAGAAATTGCCGGTTTAAAACTGTGGATTCTGCGGTGGCCTTGAGCAAGGCATTCATAACAAAACTATGAAGAAACTGCTACGGAGACGCAACCCTGTGACAAGATGGTTCCTGGTCTGTATCCCTGCACCAGCTGGAGAACTGTCTGGAGAAAATGAGTAACATGCTCTGCCGACTTAAAACCACAGCTGAGGTGCCACTAAGCAAGGCACTGAACCCTACATCTGCTGCTACACATGAACTACTCGGTGACCAGAGGACCTCCGGAGCCCGAAATACTGCACAGATCACATGACTCGCAGCGAATAAAGGATGTTTGAGAGGGCATTCTTTTCCTCTTTGACACGTGCCACAAATAAAATATCTATGAGGAAAAAAAAGGAAAAAAACATTTCAAACACCTTAAACGTCACGTGAATCAACCCACAGACTGGTAAAACGTTTGTCAGCATCTGTTAAAAACGTGATGACATCTGCGCCCAGGATTCTTGTCTTACGATTAACTTTTCCATCAAGAGAAGAAAAAACACGAAATGACAACAATGGCCAGTGACAACGACGTAAGGGAGCAAAAAATAGCCATCTTGATCATGTTCAAGCCATCATGTGCCCCTCCGACTCTGCTCTGACTCTCGTTTGATGTCTCCTTCAAACAAAGGGACAGCAACCCCCCACAGAACAAAGGCACACAACACTTTCCATATAAAATGTGGAATGGAAAGAACACTAAAACGAGAGTAAGAGTGAGCAGATGTGCCGAGTGCAGAGATGACACCATGTTGTTCGTCTTTGAAAAAGCCACATGTGTCTGATGTTTGGGGACACGTAAAACATCTATCGTCATCGAGGAGAAGAGAGGAAAGGCTGCGTGGTGCTGAAGCTGTCGGGTGGGTATACTGAGGTACACTGAGGGCTTTTTTTTTTTGGTTTTTCTTGTGACTTGTCTGCAGTGGCACTCCTGCCACCTTCTGGACCTCTGTGGAAAGAATGGATTGAATTGAGAAGACCTGAAGTCATGATCCCTGCAATGAACTGGCGGCTTGTCCAGGGTCCCACACACCTCCCACTTCGCCCTTGGGTAGCTCAAGTTCAGAAAATGAGTGAGAGTCAGGACCAGAAGTCCCCTGTGTGAACGCAACTGTTGATAAACGCACAAATCATTGTTATTATCTGGTACAAGGCGAAAGTAGTCGATGATGGAACGCAAACTTTACTACTCACTTAAAAGCTGAAAACTGAATTTTCTTCATTTACCAAACATGGAATTATAGTACAGTGAAATGACCCAGTGCAGTTCTGTGGCAGTTCCCCAATCAGTTTTTCACTTTATTAAACCATTTTTAAATGGCTCCCGGCTGGATAGCTCAGTTGGTAAGGCACCAGGCCGGTGAATAGGGGACCTGGGTTCGATTCCTGGGATGAGTATCCAGTGGGTTGTGTCAGGAAGGGTATCCGATGTAAAAACTCCTACCAAAGCAAATATGCGAATTGGATTCACTGTAGTGACCCAGGAAGGGATAAAGCCAAAATAAATCATCAAACCGTTTTTAAATGATATCATCCTCCATATTTTGCATTTTTCTAATGTAAATCATGCATTTCCCTAAATTTAATTGACTGATCATGTAGATGTTCATTAAACCTTAAATTACAGTGGAGGGTTTTATATGATCAAAAACGGAGAAATGTGAAGAATAATTCACCTTTTCAGCAAAGATATCAATAAATAAACATAAAACAAGTGTGTCCATCCACTGTCATTGATTCGGTTTCATGAGTTTTACTCAAAGTTGTAAAAGATTTTCATGGTAACAACGGAGCCTACATCTAACATCCAAGTGTGTCATATCTGACGACCATGAAAAGATGAATAACTGTATATTACACACAATTACTGACATGTATTGATAGGCTAATTGTATCAGCAGCTATAACACACTTTAGATCAATGCATTAATGGAGAAGTCAGACAGTTTTTCATAAGACAATAAAACCCGGCACTAGACATGTGACTGACACATTGAAGAACATACATAACAAATCTGGGTGTAATGCATGAAAAAGATGTTAAGCATACAAAATGAGCATACAGATAACATCCACTGTTATTCATTCGCAGAAAAATTATTGATTTTTTTTTATCATTAAATTCTACATCAGGCTGCTTCATAAGCTAGTTTCTATGTATAGACTCACCATAACAGGTTGTTTCACTCACTCATTTTCGGAACCCGCTTTATCCTTTTGCAGGGTCGCGTGGGTCACTGGAGCCTTTCCCAGATACTCAAGGGTGAAGGTGGAATGGAACCCTGGACAAGTCACCAGTTCATCACAGAGATCATTCACACATCTTCATACAGGGATGGATATGGTGGGAGAAGTGTCTTGCCCAAGGACATAACAGCACATGATCAGGAGAGCGGGAATCGAACCACCAACCCTTCAGTTATTGGATGACCTGCTCTACCACCTGAGCCATGGCCGCCCCCTGTTTCATCCACTTAAATGTATTTTTTTTTCTCCAGGAATGAAGACGTATATGATTCAATTCCTACCACCCACTGGTTTTTGGCTCAGAATACTAAAAACCTATATTATAATCCCATTACATTGCAATAACAGTTCCAATTTGATACCACTGATATACAGTGTGCCCTCTTTGATCTGAGACGAGTCAGATAGCTTTACCTCTGTCTTCATATGGTGCAGGATATATACTGTATGAGGGAAGCTACTGTATAAATTCCCAGCCCCATCAGGACTAATCTGGAAAATAGCGGTTGAATAAAATGATTTAGAGGTTGCGAGGCATTAGAAGGATCTGTGATTTACAGCATCAGGGCCTGCGCATCCTTTCTGGCCCATACTACAGAGCCAGGAAACTTGTCTTCACCACCACCACCACCTCCAGAGTCAGCCCAGTCCAACACAGGTTAGCCGTCGAGGCCCTACTGATCATGATCCAATGCGACCCTGTGCTAATTCCCTGGTGAAAGCCACCCAGTCAGTCCAGCGATGCCTCAAAACCTCAAGGTTTATATGAACAAGCTCCACTCTGAATGGGAACCCAGGAACTAGGCCGGTAATAACAGACCTCGGGAAAAAAAGATTTTGACCAAAGAGAGCGCGGTGAACAGAGACTCACCCCATTCGCCCCCTCGTTTTCTTTCCCTGCAGGTTTCGGGAGAATGTCGAACACGCTTCCTGTAAAGCTATGTAGTATTTATTACAGCCTGCGTTTTTGATGGCTGGGGTCATGTAGCCTGCTGTCTATTTATCCTAGAGGTCATTTACTACATTAGGCCTGGTTTCAGTTCCAGGAGAGGAAGAGGGGGACGAAATCTAAGATGCAGGAACTAAATTGGTAGCAAATGTATAGCCTCCAACTTGCCCCTTGGCCCTAATGCGTTTTTCAAGCGCTCTGCTCACCGTGCTCCAAGATGCGGGGACGGCTTGCCTCTGAAATAATATTTCAACAGTGGTTACAGACGCAAAACCGGCGCCATCTCTCAGCTTGGGTTGTTCCCACCGAAGTGCAGCATAAGGGATTTTCATTTTATTTCTGGGAAGATATTATGCTTTGCTGTGTAGCGGTGGTGGCCTTAAGGTTAAGAGAAGCAGGCGCAGGACCAGAGGGTTGCTGGTTTGAATTCCCTGGGCAAACAGTGAAAGGGTAACAGCTCTACCACTGAGGTGCCTTTGAGCCCAGCATTTAACTGTATCTCCTACTGTAGCCGTGCACTGGCTTCAGTAGGAGACTGTGGTTGCACTGGGCCGCTCCCAGCTAGGTTGGATGAATGTAACTGTGTGAATGTGAAGCAGGGCGTTGCTGGAAAAAAAGATCATGTGTGCTCAAATCCCAAAGAAAGGTTAAAAACAGACATTGGTGCAAAAGCTACTCGACTGCCCACACAAGACTAAAAGTGAACTACTGAAGTCGTATAAACAAACTGGAAAACATACCTGATGTTAATGGGAGATCATTTAATGTCACGCTAGAGTGGTTCTGGTCAGCCATTTTGCTAAGAGATTTCCTCCAACTTTGAGATCAATGCCTCGAAGACACGTGCGGAGTGGCTGAGTCGCCGCTCTTCTGCAGCTAAACTCGCTAATAGATGACTTTGACCGCCTCATTTTCATTTAAATGGCTCAGTGGAGTCCCATTTGCTCTCTGCTTTCCTATGCAGCCCAACAGGCTCAATAAAAGTCAATGAGCTGATGAAAAGCGAAAAACCTAGTTGTCTTATACAAACAGCATATGGTTTCCTCAATGCGGCTGCACATGGCAGCACTCCTTCCACTTCATTTTCTCCTTTGAATAGAGTTGTCCTCCCACCATCTGGACAATTATGAAGTTCCCCACTCCCAAAGTTTCTTTTGTCAATACGTTACATGGACTGCATACACCTGTATTGATACACATACTGTATGATTCAAAAAGTTGAAAATCACATAGAAGTTAGTATTTTAATGATTCCAAACATTATTCTCATACACTGCTGTTCAATCCAGAGCCATCTGTAGCTAAATTAATTTTGTTTTCCTGCACTGATTTCATTGTCCATTTCTACTATTTTTTTCCTCAAAAATATCCATTCTGAGGCGAGGACATCACGTCAAAGTCCAAAATAATCTCCTTGATAGCTGCTCCCAATGGACAGATAATGTATCTAAAAACTTTCGTTCGGCTTTTACCTCCCGGCAACGCCACCGCAAATGCAATTCACATTGATTTTGTAGGAGTTTTTTTTGTTTTTTTAAAACATCAGATGCCCTTCTTGACACATCTCTGTATGGGATGGCACAATGAGACACCGGACTACATTTTAAGGCAGTAGAGTGAAGGGTTTACCTCAGGGGTGTCAAACATGTGGCCCGTGGGCCAAATGTGGGCTGTCAATGGTTCCAATCGGGCCCGTGGGATGAATTTGTGAAATGCTAAAATTACGCCGCAGATATTTACAAAAATTATAATTCAGGTTCCACATACAGACTGAGAAAAATATTATCATAATAGCCTATAAATATTTGCAACTTCAAATTTCTCTCTGTGGAAATATAAATATCCCCATGTAATTTTTCTGTATTTACACTTAAACAAGGTGTAATTTCACAAAAAAAAATAGAAATGACCTGAACAAATATAAACAACCGTGAATGTCTGAAGAGAAGTAAGTGTAATTTTATCAATTTTCTACCTGCTACTAAATGTTTTGTGTATTTGTAGAGCCACTGTGATCTGTAAATTGTAATGTACATGGATGAATTATAAACCGAGGTATAATCTTGTTAAAATTTCACTTATTTCTCAAAAAGTATTTTGAGGTTGTTCATCTTATTCACATTGTTTTAAGGGACACTTTATAGATACAAGCTTTTTCCTGAGGAAGGTTTGGAGTTGACAGTCAATCAATACACTTTATTAATCCCATAAGGGGAAATTCAATTGTCAGTCAGCAGGAACCAGATAAAAAGAACAGACAATGCAAAGTAAAATTAACTGTGAGCTTATAGAATCTGATAGTAACATTAACTGTGAGCATTATAAAATGTGATTGCAGACATTATTGATATGTAATTCTGTGATAACTGGATGGGTCCGGCCCACTTCAGACCAGATTGGGCTAAATTTGGCCCCTGCACTAAAGTGAATTTGACACCCCTGGTCTAGATCAAGGAGCCACAATGGATGCTCGCCCCAGGAATCTGCCCGCCAGCCCACTGCCTCACCGGCTGATCTATCCAGCTGTATATATCATCTGTCAATGGACAGATAATGTATCTACACGTCACATATTCCCCATTCCCAGAAATTTTATTGATGATGTGACTGTGTCTGCTAAACTGTTAGGAGTAAATAAATCTAGTGCTATTTTTTTTATGACAGATCTGAGGAATGCACCGTCCAACCCCCCCACCAAAATTATAAAAAAAAAAATTAGCAGGATATGCCTTGTCACGATGCTGGCTCTGAGCAGCAGCCATGCATGTAGCTGTCAGGATGTTGCAGATGTTTAAGAAGGTATCTCCTTCCCTCAGGCAAAGTGAAATTAATGGTGCTATTCTAAACACCTGTCACATCGCCCCGATCGAACAAAGCACAAGGGCTTCCAAAAACCCTTGGCTTGTAAGAAAGTTTTTACAGTTTCTCATCCCAGCGGGCAGTGACTTTTGCAGGATGAGTGAAACCAATACATTATTAATCATATGCAACTGTAGTTTAGTGTAAATCTGCTGTGTACTCTACATCATACGTGCAGATTACGGCGTTACAATTACACCAACGTCTTTGTTTATGTAGATGGTCTTGGACTCAATCCCCTGTGAGGACGTGACAAACAATACTCCTTCTGTTCATTATATTCCCTGTAGAGACAGATCCATACAAGTGAGATTGATGTTTGAAACGGAGCCACGGGGCTGTTGTTACTCAGCAACTTTCAGAGAAATGCGATTATTTGGCGACTCAGACAAGTGCCAGGTGGTTGAGTAACATTCTCATACTTCTGTCTGTTATCAGTACAGATAATTGCAGCAACCTGAGGGCTTTGAACTCTTGGGTCTGAACGTTCACCCCATGGCCACTAGATGGAGGAAGTATGGACAAAGCAGGGGTGTCAAACTCATTTCACTCAGGGGCCACATTCAGGTAGACTTGAGCTGAAGTGGGCCGAAGCAATAAGATAAAATAATACCATAATGATGCATAAAAAACATCAACTCCAAACTTTCCTCCGTGTTTTTAGAGTGAAGCAAGTCAAATTATATGATGAAAATGTTCACATCTAAAAACTGTCCTTTAAAGCAACATGAATAAACACAAACTGAAAAGTGTAATGTTAACATTATACTTGAGTTTAACATTTACACATGTACAGTACATTAGAACTGACATCATATTTAATAACAGGCAGAATTGTTAAAACTCCTCTGACTTCTATTAAGTCATTTGTTCATATTTGTTCACGTTATTGACATTTTGTGTTAAATACTACTTTGTTTTACTGTGAATACACGATAAAATTTGGAGTTGCGAGTGTTTTAAAGTTATTATGTTGTATGGTATGGCATGTAGTGTTAAGTGTTTTATTGGTCTGACCAGCATGAGATTGATCTAAATGTGGAACCTGAACTAATATTATCTTTCATATTTTCAGTGTAATTTCAGCATTTTACAGATTCATCTGAAGGGTCAGACTGGACCCTTTGGCGGGCTGGATTTGGCCCCCGGGCCACATGTTTGACACCTGTGGGCCAAAGACTAGACGACTGTCTCTTCTCAAAATATATTTATACCATTTGATCTTTAAAATTATTCATGAAATTCCCACTGTTTTTCTTAAACACGTCAGAACAGTTTGTGTGTAGAAAATATTACTGAATTTATAGTCCTGTCATGTTGAATTGAAACAGAGCTCAATATACAGTTGCAAATGAGTCAGGGATTTACATTATATATGCATATAGTTTTATAAAGTTTCTCTATATGGATTTAATTCAGCATTTGATCTTTTTGTAATCTTGAGCCCGTGATGTGAACCTTGGTCAACTGTTCCAGAATAATGTTTCAGTCAGGTTTGGAGTCAAACATTGGAGGTATGTTGCTGCCCTCTTCAGGAAACATGGACCGTTACCATTGAAAGAGCTGCTGAAAAAGTTAAGACGTTTAATACAAATATACATATTAGAAGAAAAAAAAGTCTCATATCAACAAGTACTGGGGACTCAAAACTGAAGCACGAGTTATTCCATGATCGTTACAACTGCAATACCTGGCACCTCTGGATGTTTTGCTGTGACATCATTTCACTGAAAATATACTGGCAACATATATTTAAAAGAAAACTGATGCAAGCTAATCAATTAACTACAAGTCATACTGGTCCAAAAGATTTTGGATGGGGAAAAAAAAAAAATCACAGGTACTGGTCACAGTGATACATGACTCACACTTGAGCATACAAAGGTCTGGTACAGGGGTTATATATACTGTATGTTCTGTCCTCTACAAAACAACAATGCTGATGTTTATAAAGGTAAAGAACAAAAGCAAAAAGGGCAACATCTCAATGTTTTACAGCATTTATCCTGGGTCCCAACATTGAGTTTCTGTCAAATCAGAGGGCAATGATCCCGATTCGTGGTTGGGCAATAGGACAAGGACTGAGACCCTCTGGACGTTGGCTTACAGTGAGAATTGATGTAAGGGTCTATCAAACAGAAATAAGCAGGATAAGCTCCCCTCCTCCAGCAACCACAGGACTAAGCAGCTACGGAAAATGTATGTTCTCAAAGCACCATTGAATTACATTTTTTGTTTAAATACAAAGGCAGAGGGGTGGGAGGTTAACATGTGTCTCTCTGCGTACTGTGTTGTTCGTATTGTCAGCGCTTGGTTTTGTCTTCTGGTCTCTGTCTTGTCTGGTCTCTGTTTTGTCTTGTCTTGTCTCACGCCGTTTGGTTTTGTTTTGGCTGATGCCTCTGGCCTTGTCAATTTGGGTGGGGGGCGTGGCCTGATGATTGTTGCGTGATGTAATGTTGTTGTCTAATGCAAAATCAAAAATAAAATATAAAAAATAAATAAATACAAAGGCAGGCGTCTGTTGTTGCACTGAGTATGACATATTAACATTGGAAAGTTTTACTAATGTTCAAGCTTCTGGAATTCATTCTAATTACACACACATACATATGTATATATATATATATATATATATAGCTGGACAGCTCAGTAGGTAAGGCACCGGGCTGGTACATAGGGGACCCAGGTTTGATTCCCGGGATGGGCATCCAGTCGGTTGTGTCAGGAAGGGCATCCGACGTAAGACCTCCTGCCAAATCAAATATGCAAATTGGATTCACTGTGGCGACCCTGGAAGGGAAAAAGCCAAAAGAACTATATATATATAGAGATAGATAGAGAGAGAGAGAGACATGACACTCAAGAAAAAATATAATTGTCATAACATTTTTTTAACATGTTGTCCCGTCCCCACATGTACTAATGAGACAAAGAAAAAAAATAAAGGAAAACAAAATTGCTGTGCTGTGAATGTAAGAGTGTATGTCTGGTGCCTGTTGAAACCCGTAACAAGTGTTCACTTATTTTTACAGTTGTTCTCCAAGTTCGTTAAAATGTTTTCTTGGCATGTGACACCTGAAGCTTTTTTTTTTTTAACAATACAGTAAAACAAAAACCTGGAAGTAAATATTCTGAGCCTCCTCACGTTGCATAGTTACAAAAGCGTTCAATCGCTGTCTGAGGATTCAGAGGAGCTGGAGGACGAGGACTCAGGTTTCCTCTTCTGTTTCTTCTTGCGATGCTTCCCGTGCTCCTTTTTGCTCTTTTTACTCTTTTTCTTGTGACTTGTCAGTTTCTTTTTCTTTCTTCTTTCGTCTTCCTCAGACGAAGAGTCTGATCTGTTGTGTTTTTTCTTCTTCTTTTTTATCTCCTCATCACTCGACGATGAAGAGGATCTAGGTGAGTGAAAACAAATAGTGACGTCACAATGTCAGACTCATGCTATAGTGGTTTTATCGGAATTTTAACACTTATGCTCCTTTGGCTATAACATCAAAAAAGATAAGGGTCAGGAAATGGGATGGAGTTGCAATAACTACCTCTTTCTTGATTTTCTGTCTTTGCTCTTCTTACGTTTGTGTCTCCCTTTTCGGTCACTGTCAACATCATCACGTGAACCTAAAGAGTTGAAGATACAATGGTCATGATATACAAAATTTAGCCATTCATACACTTTGGATACATAAAAGCATTATAATGGCAAAGAAAAACAACACTACACAGATACCTTTGCCACTGCTGTTATACATATGATCAATAAACACTATGGTTCAAGTAAATCACCAACAGGTGAAGCTGTTGAATACATATTAGCTCTCATGTTATTTTCTACTCTTTGTTTTATGCTGCTGTGGCTGAAATTTTTCCTCGCAGGACGATTAAAGGTATTTCAAATCAAAATCCATCCATCCATCCTCTAATGCTTTTGTTATTATCATGGATTGTTTGGTATCTGACTTGACACAACAGGGGTCATGAAAATCTACAGTTCACTTTTTAATTAAATTCATACTGAGGCATAAAGTATATAGGCAACACTTTTGTTAAATGCACAGGAGTTTGATCTGCCATTTGATTGTTTTAAATTACTGATACAACATCACATTCAAGATAACTTTTAATTTTTCTGAAACAATGCCTGGGTATCCTGGGTCATAACTCCTCTGGCCAGAGTCTCTCATCTTTGTCCATTAAAGTGAAATGACACATACCAGACTAGATTAGATTAGATACCTTCAATACTCCCCTGTGGGGAAATTTCAGGTTACAGCAGCACATATAAGACAAGACACACACAGAGAGATACTGCAAATATGATG
>JAPTHA010000019.1:11880526-11891277 GCA_029814585.1 Gymnapogon annona | reverse complement strand
GGGGCACATAAAAGGACCAGGGGGGTGGGGGGTGAAAGTGTCTCTAAGAGCTGGGCAGATAGAGAGAGCTTGACGGTGAAGTAAGTCTGGCAATTGCGTGTTTTAGAGCAGCAGTTGGGACCCTGATGACAGAGTGGTCTTTGGGAATTTAAGAGCAAGGGCTCAGAAGTGGGCGTTTCCCCCCGCAGAGGACTGGGCCAGGAAGGAAGGCTTTGGCTTTCAAAGCATCCACAGCTTTATTTATATTACATATTTTCATCGCCAGAACTCTTTCAAAGGGAGGAGAGGGCTGTTTTCCGATTTCCAATACTCTTTGGCCTGTGTCTTTTATTTCCCTACTCTGTCTGCGACAATGAATTTGTTTCCGGAGCGAGGGTTTGCTCAGGGCCCGCTTATGAGGCCGCCGTTGGCTACTGAAAGATACAGTCAGAATGCTATTGTTGGACGTGGAGAGAGCGATGGGAGGGTTGATTGTTTGGCCTCACCTGTTTTCCAGTGGGGTCTACAACAAGAGAGGAACAGCTCAAGGGACAATGACAGGCAGGCCTTGGAACGGCTGTGTGATGAAAGGTACGGTGTCCACAGCGCAGGGACATCAGGTCCTTCTGTTGAAAGTCGCTTTTGTTGTCATTTTCTTATTAAAACCGCACGCACCACCCTGGTTCCACGCCAACAAAAGACAGTCACGGCTGTATTGTCATTTTGTATCATGATTACAACACGATGTCAAAAGATATACAGTCAAACCTCGGTACTCGACCAAAATTTGTTCGAGAAGCTGGTTGAACACCGAATTGGTCGAGTACCGAATTAAATTTCCCCATTTAAAATAATAGAAATAGAATTTAATTCATTCTTGACTGTGACATTGCCTGCCATTTTATAATTATAACATGATTTATACATCAAATTAAACAGAAATAAAGTAACAATAACAAATTGTATGTGAATACTAATAACATATAATAAAATATAACCAGTGTAATTTTTTTTCTTACCTTTCGGTGAACAGCTGATGGCGTGGGGGAATGGGATAGGGGGAAGGAGGGAGGGAGGAAGTTATTGCTTGGAAGAGGAGTCCTCCTCAAGCAATATGGGGGGAAATTCCTCTTCTGGGGTACTTTCCCAGTTAGTTCCTTTTTGATTGGTAAATGGATTGCACTTATATAGCGCTTTTCTACACATGTATTTGTGCCCAAAGCGCTTTACATTGGCCTCACTTTCACACACACATTCACACACCAGTGGGCAACTGCTGCCATGAAAGGTGCTACCAGGCTCCAATGTGAGCAATTTAGGGTTCAGTGTCTTGCTCAGGGACACTTAGGCATGTGGAGAGTCAGGGTCAGGATTCGAACCGTTGACCCTTCGGCCATTGGACGACCCACTCTACCAACTAACTGCCCATCAAATTAAGGTGGATTGTTGTTGGATTAGTTCCTTTTTGAATTCGATATTGGTTCACACAATTTTACGTTTCACACCTCTATTACTGGAGACCACGCGGCAGATCACTTCGGTCACTGGGGTATCAACTCAGCTCTACTCGGCTGAGTTCAAACTCTGGGCATTTGTTCAACCACCTAGTCGGGAAAAATTTGAACTTTTGGTTGGAGTACCAGTTTGTTCGAACTGTGAAAAGTTTGAGTTCCGAAGCTTGACTGTATATTGTTTAAAAATATACAGTAGGTATTCTTGTGTTCCGCAAGAGCAGGCTGAACCTCGGTTCAAACCTGGATAATTCGTCAGTGGAAAGTTTTGTGAGTGTCCCGATGCATTCTGTTTCCGTGTGAGACTAAAATGGACTTTACCAGTGCCATGAATGTGAACTAGGAAACTTTTTTTTCCCCATTTCTGAGGAATAACAGTCAAATGAAGGGAACACATGCACTGAACACTGAGCTAGAATTGACAAGGAATTCATGTTTGGTGTTTAGACATTTATTATTTATTCGTTTTATATCGCCCCAAAAAACAAGACCAAAACAATTCAAACAGCACATGTCACCTCCCCTTTGACAGTTTACTCAGGACAAGTCACCAGAGGCATCATTAACCATCGTTAGGCCAAGACAGCTGATAAATTAGTCATCCATCAAAGACTTCCATATCATCTGGAGTCCCCGATCATTACTGGAGCCAAACAATTGTGTCACATGATACACTGACAACCTCCTACCAATCTCTGTCTCTTCTTAGGAATGGACCACCCCCACGGCCAATCAGCATTGATCCCTCAGGGGAATTTAAAAAAAAAAATAAATCAAAGGTGGAGGTGCGTTTCACCTCTACCTGACACGGAGCAAAGCTGCCTGTCGAGTTTCTGTCCGACTCAGGTGACTCTGTGATAAAGTGAATGACATCAACTTCCTCTGTGCCTTTACCCGCCAACGTTGGCTGTGATTCAGTGTGTGAACTGTCCTCTGAGGGTTTTAGGGCTGCTTTCAAATGCCTCGGGCAATTTATGTAGTAGGGACTAAAAGAAGTAAGGGAGGAGAAATTTTTTTTTTTAAACATGACAAGCAGTGAACTTGTTGTGATATAGTTAGTGTCACTCACACAGCGGCGGTGAATTAGAGTACAACACCACAATCTCTCTGCGTGTAGAGCAAATGAGAAACTTTAAATTAGATTAGATTAGGTTAGATTCAACTTTATTGTCATTACTCAGTGCAAGTACAGGGCAACGAAATGCAGTTTAGCATCTAATCAGAAGTGCAAATAGCAGAAGTGCAATATATAACAGATAAAGTAAATACAGTATGTACAGATGGGTATTATTACACATGCAAACTGTTATAACCAGTGCGAATGAGGTAGATATAAGCTAGGTATGGAATATGTACAGATACGTGGGATGAATTAAATAGGCATATAGAATATTAGCAGTATTTACAAATGAAATACAGTTATAAGTAGTGCAAGTGAGATGTTATAAGTAATATGCAGTAAATATGCAATAAAAGGCAGTAAATACTCATGCTTTACAGTTGGCAACAATACAATGATTGATTCATTTAAGTAACAAAGATAAAATAGGGGAACTTGGATCAAATGAAAATCTTTCCATGAAAATAATGTGTCATCATTTTTTTTTAAGGATTTTTTTTTTTTTGGTAGAAATTACCATTCATATTTTGATGAAATTTATTGAGATAAGACACAGGCTGACAAAGAGCGCAATAAATTTCGGGCCCCAAGAGGAATGCGAACGAAGCTTTTGTGTATTTATTTATTCTTTTTTTGTTCTTCAGATGGGGCCTTGATGGAGATGTGCCCTTCAACTATGGTATGTGAGGAATGACCATTAGTGGCTGTATTGTTAATTTGTCGAGGCAGAGGTTGTAATTAGTGCTACTAATTTAGCAGAGGTTACACTAGATGTATAATTTGTCCACCCAAACGAGCCCAACGGAGTGTGTATGTTTTCCCTCCTCTGCGTGTTCGGTCTGCTGCTGAGGGGCAGCGACTAGAAAAACACCAAACACAACCAGGAAGCCTCTTACTAATTGATACAAGTGCTGCAGTGACAATAAATGCACCATAATTTTACTATATTAGTACCTTTCTAACCATTAAATTGTTCATTTATATCATCGTTAAACTATAACATAAGACACAAATTCATTATCATAACCTTAACGACATGTCAAGAGGATAATAAACGACACTTATACAATAAGTGTTCTCTTTTAGGAACATTTCATTGCCGTGCTAAGGATGAAGCAGCATAACTTTCTGAATAAGTCTTAAACAAAAAGGTGACACATGGGTAAAGGCATCATCTACATGCCTCTGTATGGCACTCCTGAGACACTACCCCGGCGGCACAATGCTTAATTAATTAAGAATTGGGGGGGTGTCAGTTACCCCCTCAGACCCTTGGGTAATCACACAGGGCAAATTACAGCATGTTGAGCGCTGAGCTCAGAGCCGGGAGCTGCAGACGCTGTTGTCATTGTTGATTAATTTCTCCGTATAGATCCTGACACCACTGTGCATGTGTAACCTGTCACGGAGCACCCATGTGTCTATTCATCACTGCCTGGGAGGTGTGTGTGCGTGCATTTGTGTGCATGTGTGTGTGAATAGCAGTGCTGTAGTGACTGTCTCTTCGCCAGCGCGTGTAAACATGATTTGTGGTTGTGTGTCTCCTATGTATGCACACCTGCTGTGTGCATTAGCATTTTTGCATGTTAACACACCAGGCCCCTTTTGTGTGTTTGTGTGTGTGTGTGTGTGTGTATGAGCGTATGCATGTGCGGGACAATACCAACATGTAAACAAGACGGTGATGCCCGATAAGAACAAGTGACATTCCTGATGACAAACGGCTGATAATGTCTCGGGACGGGGTGGTGCACGGGGGTCTGTGAGGAAGTGTATTGATTAGTCTTATTACCCAAAGCATCCGTCTTGGGAATGAGTGGGGGGAGGAAGGAGGGGTGGGAAATTAGCCCGGCTCCACCTCCGCTGACGGACTGATTGCTCTGGGGGCCCTGAGGAGAACAAATGGCCCTTGCCTGTCTACACACACAATCCAACATTTCCTTTCCTTTCTCATTTTCCCAACGGTCATGCACCCTACACTATGTCTACAAACACTGTTACGTATGAAGGTGGAATCACTCTGTTTTTCCGATACGTTCTTCTTTTTAAAATCTACGCAGCAGTAATCACATTTGACCAGGAGCGATGATAACACTTTGCACTTATACTTTATCAAGAATAAATCACATTGCCACAATGACGTCATGAGAAAAGGTAAGCAAAACTAGAATTAAATACGTTCCATTAAATGCATGATCTTATAAAAAATAATCATCATCATTATCATTTAATTTCATGGCACCTTTCAAGACTCTCAAGGTATCACCTTACAGGATAAAAAAAAACAATAAATAATTGCAACATTTTTTTTTTTTACATAAAATGACATAAACACTGTGATCAAAACAGTAATCAGAGGCTTACTGCATATACGAACCGATGCATTTTTATATGGGTTTTGAAAGTGGAGATGGAGTCATGGACAGATTGTGTCAGGGAGTTCTAGAGATGAGGGGCTCAACGACTAAAGACTCTGGCCCCCACAGAGGACAGACGGCCTGGGGGTGGGGGGGTTGGACAGGAGCTGGGCAGAAGAATCTTCACACAAAAGTATTGTTTTGTTCCATCAGCCAATCCTTCAAAGTGCAAAACGCTGCTATGAATCATTAGAGCATCGGGTGAAACGCAACACATGAAAGGCTTCACGTGCACTAAAAAGTATGTCTCTACATTGTTTTATCTGTTTCTTTTACTTGTGTTACTATCATTCTTAATGTAACTCATCTCGTTTAACTGTGTCAGTTTTTCATGTACCACCTTTTACGTTCCAGCTTTTATGTTCTTATGTTTGTGTGTGTGTGTGTGTGTGTGTGTGTGTGTATGTGCTCCCTCTTGGCCAGGTCGTCACTGCAAATGAGAAGCAGTTCTCAGTGGACTTACTTGGAGAAATAAAGGTTAAATAAATAAATAAGCAGCACAAGCTCAGCTCTCTTTCTGCAAAAAAAAACAACAACAACAACAAAAACCAAACAATTAACAAATGTAGAGCGACCACCGCTGCATCGTGAGTACAACTCTCTCGCCAGTGTCTCATCAACAGTAATCTGCTCTATGTGTGTGATGCAGTACGATTGGTTGGTTCCGTCTCCCCATTTGCCTCTCCAGTAGTACCTTCCGATTTCTGTGTTAATCACATTTCACTCTAATGATCTACTTTCCTGAGTATATTGATGAAACCACTGCAATTACTTAGCTCAATATTTCCCACATTAGTCGGCCTTAGAAGTGTTTCACACGTCCATTTATCTGCATGGGTTTTTAAGCAGCATCAAATCAGCTTCGGAGTGCATTCATATTTTATTCTATTGAGATATTGCTCGGCTGATGGGCTGCCGGTAATTCATAACCCTAAGTAGGTATAATAGCCAGATGAGCGCGGTCTTTCCTGATAGGAAAGCTGTTTCCAGTGGAAGGGGTTTCACTGTCTCCGCTGAGCTAAAAGACTAATCCATTCAATTACTAGTTTCGCTGTCAAGCTGATATGAAATATGGTGGTTGTTTTCCTACAGACAGAGGGAAGATGATGAAAAGCTTTTTTTTTTTTTTTTTTTACTTTTTACTTTTGAAGATTTTTTTTTTTTTATCACTTCTGGTTGGCAATTGGACGGCGAAAATTACTTCTGTGAACTGCTGAGTTCTGGGATGCTCAGGTCTGTTTGGGTCGCCATAGGTGTGCCCATCTCAGAGCTGTAAAAATGAGGTCACCTTTTTCTGCTGTTTCACCAAATTTCCCAGAGGTCAGGACGAGACCATCTGAAGCCACGCAACCTCTGTTTCCCCTCCCAAGAAACAGCCTTCCATCTTATTTTATTTAAAATATTTAAAATATAGTTAGTGTTTACTTCGGGAACTGCTTTTTTGGGACGTTTCTCTGCTAGTACTGTGTCATTTCTTGCCATAGATTGAGATAATGATAAGGAATGTGCTTCAAACTCCAATTACCGCCATCAACTCAAAGCCCGAGGTCCGTCTGCACTTTGCTGATGGTAAAAATCATTATGTTTTCCTGTGTTTTCTGATTGCATTATTCTCGGTTAAGAAAAGCCCCCGCTTCATTAAGGTGCGCTGCTTGCAGGGAGGGGGGGAGGGCGAGTGCTGCTGTGTTAGTGGGATCAATCAATAGCCATCTTCCCCTCGCCTTACTGTAAATGTGCTAAAGTATTTATGAATTAATTGACTTCCGACGTCCGAATAAGAGAAACCACCGCTGTATTGTAAAGTATGGTCTGGAGGTCACAGACTATAGAACAGGTAATAAATAGAAAGGGCCTTTTCTTAGTGCCAGTTGATCTGAGGATTAGTGCACGGAGAGTGTTAATAAAGTGACAAATCAGACGTAAAGTGTGTTAGTGCAGGCTCTTTTTCGCATTACGTAGTTTAAGGGTTAAGCCTGAAATGTCAGCAGATTCCCAATCGTTACGGGCTTGATTATAGGTTTTGGAAGTTTTAATGTTGGAATTGTCACATTAAATTGAAATTTGTCTGATCCATCGAAGCCATATTTCCAAACTGGTGCATTATTAGCTGACAATTCTATGACATTTCGTTACCAGATTCATTGTGTGTGTCTGTGTAATGACAATAAAGGAAGTCTAAGTCTAAGTCTATTAACCCACAAACACCCAAACATCCAACAGCGACAAAAATGGATCACTGAAATACAATGTTTAAATATTTCCATTAATTCCATCGATGCATGTAAGTAATTGGTGTAAAAGAGTAGAGTTTTTCATCTTTTCGTGGTCGTTAGATATAACGCATTTGGACATTCAGAGGCTTTGTAGTTACCATGGAAACGCAGTCATCTTCCAAAACATGGAGTTGGATCAATGACAACAGGCGGAGATGATACTTTTTGTTCTATTAATCCAATGACATATTTGGCAAAAAAATGTCCATTTATCTTCAGTTTTCTCCGTTTTGATATAATAAGCCTCAACTTTAATGAACATCCACATAATAAGTGCATTACATGTAGGAAAACATGTGAATTTCATGTAAAAATTCAAAGTGCAGAGAATAACATTAGAGTAGATGGTGATAAATCATTTTAAAACAAGCAGCACTGGATCTTTACGTGTTATACAGTTGAATATCTGTGTGTAATTATTTGTCTACGTGTATACATGCAAATTTTACCAAGGTTGGATTTCTTGTTTAATGGCGCGGGGTAACGCTCCACGAGTCAGCTGAGGGGAAAGCTTGGTGATTTTGTGGATGGATTGGTGTGTGTCATACAGACCCATTGAGTTTTGGTGAAGGTCAGTCCCATTGTGGCCAAGACTGTAATAACCATGGTGACAGATTGGAAGTGGGGAGGAGGGGGTACCTTAATGTCAGTGTCGCTCCATAGCCTGTATCACTGAGGTGTGCTATGGAATTAAGGTTACACACTGTAAGTCTGGTGTTTTGAATGGAGGATGTGGAGGAGAGGGGAGGAGGGGAGAGTTGAATCTATGGAGGGGGGGCAGGAGAGGGGAGGAGGGAACGGTTGCTACTATGGAGGGGGGGCAGGAGAGGGTGCTTAAATCCAGACTACCCGGTCTCTCAGTAATGTATGTAGTCTGTTACAAGTAATATCAGCTACCATTTCTCCATAAACGTTATTATCACTACATTGATTTTGTTGGATTTTGAATCATCACGTGCCATCGAGTCAGTCATGAAAAACTGATGGTGAATAGTAGATTTTTAATGATATTAGGAATTATTAGAGCTAAGAATGTTAGATGTAGATGTGGAAGCTGGATAACTTGTAATATGGGATGAAATTTTTAGGAACGTACAAGACAGGACCGACCCAGACGTGAATTGTGTGCGAATTTCAAAATAAGTTTTATTTTTAAGTTCGGATCAGAACATTCTAGGATTAACCCTACTGGATTGTTTTAACATCAGTATTGGAAATAACAAAAAGCACCGCTTAAAAACGCAAGAATAATCTTTACAATATCATTAACAAAAAAAAACCCACAACGGGAAAATTAAATACAATGAACTATAAATCAAAATCTCACTAAGAGGAAAAATACTAAAAGGATTAACATTAACCAAAAAACACTTTTAATGAAATCAAAATCGCTCTAAAGTGGAAAAACTAACAATTTGTACAATAAACAGACATGACTAGAAATACAATTCTCTCGCTATCACCGATACTTACAAAAGGTTTTTGAAACACTCAACAAGACAGGACAGGGACGAAGATGTACACAGGGCAGGGACATGCAACGGTCTGACAAAGGACAAAGACACAGACACAGACCTATATACAGAGGGAAATCAGGCAGGTTTCCACAGATGAGAGAGGGAACTGGGAGTGAAGCTAAGACACATGAAGGGAGACACATCAGTCCGGACAGGAAGTGGAAAAAACGCTGGAGAAAACGGATGTACACAAACACAGCTTGACAACACATGATTCTTAACAGAAATGATGAGTCCTTTCAGCTTTTTCCCTTCTGGGGAATCCAATTCACATATTTGATTTGGTAGGACTTTTTGCTCTTTTTGCCCTTCCTCACACAACCCATGTATTCACTCGGGCTTGGGACCAGCACAAGGAATGTGGCTCCTTGTGGCTACAGTAGGCAGTAGCGTGAAGGGTCTTGCCCAAGGACCTGCACTGGACGCTAATCCCGGGAATCGAACCCGGTTCCCTATGCACGAGCCCGGTGCCTTATGCAGCCGCTCAAATGTAACATGGGATGAACTGAACAATGCAAAAAAGGGGGCGTAGTTTAGCAGTAGTAGAAGCATATACCTCTTCCAATCGTTATTTAAAAAATGGAATCTGGTTTTGATGTGCGTGTTATTTTTGTAAATATTCTTTGCTTTATTTATCGCATTCAAAAAAATATGATCTGACATTGATTCGTTAGTTTATTCAGTACCGCAGGTGTTAAGAGGATTGGATAGAACTGATATTTAGGCTTATACAACAAAGAGTTAAGGTTGAGTAATGATGGTTTTGATTTAGATGTCAAACATTACATTGCAAGTCACATTTTAACGTCACAACATGTATATAAAGTGCTGCCGGTGCTGAAACAGTGTTATATAATGGTGTTGTCAAAACTAATACATCAAGTTACGGATCTCTCTGCTGTAATGGGATAAAGTGACTTATACCGATTCTTCCACTTGTTAAAAGAGTAAACAAAAAAAAGGGAACAAATCACAGTGTACCTTCAATATACGTTCAAAGACCCGGATGGAAGTGTACTTTATATCAGATAAAAATATGAATTGTACAATGTTTGCTTATTGTTAACACGGCTATAAAGTGTAACCCGTTAGTAAAATATAGTTTATCATCTGTGTTTAAATGACAGTATGGTTGGTGATACTGGTCTTTAAATATAATTGACATATTCTTCACTTATTTCATGTCAAACACCGAAGAGTTCAACTACAGCAGAAACAGGAAGAATCATCAAGTGTTAAATGCTTACGCTTTCTCAAAATGTCATGGAACAAAACTCTGCTGCTGTGGTTTGATGTTTCTAATGCATCCCAGATTATGGACAACCGCAGTCTGAGGCGTATAACAGTTTGGGGTGTACGTACATCGGCAGTCTGTATTTGAAGCCGTGTAAATCATGTGATGTCACAAAGATTCATTTCACACACAACTTCCCATTCCTCGCTTGGCATAGGAGGTTCCGCAACACTTGGGTGGTATTGGTACAGAGAGGGAAGGGAGTAGACTTTTCTTTTTTTTTTATTTAAAAAAAAAAAAAAAAAGGGAAACATGTTGAACAAGCTTCTTCCCCTTCCATAGTCCAGCAACCACGGGAGGAGAACGGTGTAACCAACCACTCTGAGAAAACACTGTGGTTTGACCACCACTTATGATGCTGGACTGGATTTGAAGAGAAACTGGTGGGGGGGTTGGGGGGGTGGGGATTCTCAGAGGACCAAGACAGGGGAGGTTTTGCCTGCGAGCAAATCCTCTCACTGTTCGGAGATAAAAGTACGACAGTAGTAGTGTCTCCGTCGAAAAAGCCCAAGCATATCTCCAGTGTGTGGGTCAAAGACAGTGGGAGACGGGGATCTGTTTTTCCTCTTTGTTGGGAGATGTGCAGTTTAGTTTAGTTTTTTTTTTTTTTTTTTTTTTTTTTGTTTTTTATAAATAAACA
>JAPTHA010000019.1:11790712-11802079 GCA_029814585.1 Gymnapogon annona | reverse complement strand
GTCAGGAAGTGTGAATGGATGAGAAGATGTGAAAATAGGAAGAGAGAGAGAGAGAGAGAGAGAGAGAGAGGAGGCACGGCCAATCGAAAGCCAAGTGTTCACAGGGCCAAAGGTCAACCTCCAGAGTCTGTTAATGCAGTCACCGTGGGAACCGATCAATCTCAGTATCGATCACACATGGGCACAAGCGCATGTGGACACACTTAGACACACACTTGCATTCTTCCCAGCGCAGGCGTGCACAATGCAACATTCATTCACTCTTACAAAGCAGTTTCTGCTGTCAATCCAACACACACACACACACACACACACACACACACACACGAGTGAATGCCTAAAGCTGTGACAATGCACAGACCAGGACTCGAGGAAAAACACCCTTCCTAAGGCTTTTCAGTGATTTGTGTACCTTTACTGCTGTAACAAACAATTTAAAGCTTAAACTGGAAAAACACACACACAGACACACACACACACGCACAAACTTGCCACACAGCAGAAAGAGAAGATTCACTCCTAACGCCAAAGTATTCATATATACTTAGAGAACACTAATGAAGGTTAACACTACACAACCTTTCACATCGTCATATACATTATAAAAACTCTTAAGATATAGAAATTGGCTAAAATATATATGAACCTGTGACCACAAACAGGAAGAAAAAAAAAATCCACTTTATGTAAAACAAACATTTTTTCTCCAGATGCAAGGCCATCTTATGACAAGGGTGATATTTTCTGAGCTCACAGATGGCCCGTGGCATCTCTATGGCTGTTTAGGGACATAATAACTGTCTAAGGTTTCTGTGTGCTCAGTCAGAGATAAACCCACAGGCATTCTCCATTACCTGATATGGCAGAGATACACGCAACCACCAAACAGGTGCCTCTGACATGAAATGCCAAGAAGCATGCGCACAATGATACACACAGAGTGCCGCATGCACGGATACATAGCAAACATTGATAGGGCATATTATAGTGGGTATTATCAAAGTGATGATAAGTCTGCCAGCTTATTGTCCTTTCAAAGAAGCCCGCACAAGAGCGTCGTCACGCAAACTTTATAGCTACAATCATTAGACGGGAAGATTGTTTTTGTGTTTCATCTTTTGCATGGAGCTTGAAAACTGAAATAATCAAAATGACAAGTCCCCAACGGATGTGTAACTACTGTCTGACATTTTTAGTTGTACCGGAGCTCTGTAAATTATCACCAGTATTATCATTCCTCTGTTCAGCATTTGGCTCCCTCCAGCCAACTAGCGGCACCCACCTGGCACCTGCTGACTTTCCCAGGATTCTTATCACCCCACCAGCCTTTGGACAGAGCCTCAAACGGTCTGTATAAGGTGATAAACAAGAGCTGGTTTTGGCGTTGGACGTGTGGAGTGTTGAGGGATGATGGTTTTATTCTCATCTCCTGTGTGGAGAAAAGCAGGTGACGGTCCGAAGCATCTAAATGCCACCCCTTGCTTTCCATTAGGTCACATACCTGGAACATCAGGGGGATTTGTCACTCACTCTGTCATTTTTCTTGATTGATACAACTCTATTTGTGGGTTTTGTGGGTCACGGTTGCCAAAAAATGATTTGCGATAGGATTTGTTGTCTCAGCGTGCCTAAAAGAAGATGCTGCATGTGGTGGCCTGATATTTAAATTCCTGACCACCCTTGTAATTTAATCTTTGTTAATACAGCGAGGGTACAAAATAAATAAATGCACTGATAGCAAAAGCTGTTGCAGGTCAGGAAAATATAATTTGGTGACCAATTAGTCGAACAAAATCCTGCATGTGGGTGATGAAACTCCTCCTCTCAGACTCTTGCCACAGCACTAAACTGGAAATGAGCGACATCCAAGCACAAAATAATTAAGTGTTCGAAACACTCCGAGAACAACAGGCGCTGTTCTAGGTGAATTAATGCTCATTCCCAGGTGAATACAGGGCCTGTTTGGCTCAAGGCGAACAGATGCCAAGACAGGACCGCAACAAAGGATGGCTGCTAGAGACACGCGAGCATTGATGTCAGCTTCAAACCTCACCTGTAGTACTCGGAGACAGCATTGATTCTCGTCCAGCAGAGAGAGGCAGAAAGATGGAAGCGCGGCTATTGTTTATGTGCAAGTCATTTGAGTTAGATGAGCCTGTGTCTATGTGTGATCCCCCCCCCACCCCCCACCCCACCCGTACAAGAGAAAAGCACGATTCTCTCCATTCATTAAGGCTCCACAGAAGGAGATTCCATTAATCTGTTCATTAGACCACTTCAAAAATGGAACTACTTATTAAAATCAGATCCAGCTGTGTACTCTCGTTAAAGCCCGCCGTACCGTACATGCTTAACAATGCTCGTGGCACTAGACCAAAATCCGGCTACAAGAAAGGGGGGGGGGGGGGATTCTACTACACTGGCCTGTTTTGACTCAACACACCATGATAATTGCTCTACTCTTAGCAGGGGGCTATGAATAAACATTACTTTTGTCAGCCAGCGTCTGAATGCTCCATTTCCAATTAATTTACATTTGCCCAGAAATGGAGGGAATATCTGCTCTTAATCACTATGTTTTATTTTCTCAATTTCCCCCAAGTCTTTTCTCATTCTCTCATTCCCTGTTTGGCATTTTCATTCTCCCTTTCGCTTTTTCTTTTTCTACCTCTCTCCCTGGAAAATCCCATTAATCTCAGCCAGTGGTTTTGAACAAAAGCTATGGGCTAAGCGATTGATCTGGGCATTGATCCCACTCGCCTGAACGATCATAAAGGTGTTAAATTGGTTTCTTGGAGGATATGTATTTTTTATTACTGGCTGGTGCAAGTAGAAGTTCCTGCATGGAATTTCTTTCTCTTTTTTAACCAAACACTAGTAATGATATTAAAATATTAAATAGATCACACCTTGAAAAGTAGCCTTAAATGTGGATTTTGAGGTCAGTTTGAAGCAATTTCTGGGGAGTTTGTTTTCTGGATCAACGTGAATCTTAGAAGCTAAATCCTTGTAATAAGTTTTGCTCCATTCAAGGACAGGGTGAAACTTGGGATTGTCCAAATACATAAAGTGGAAGCCAAGATGGAAAACACATTCAATTGTAGATGTAAATATCCTTAGAGTGGACCTGTATAGGAAAAGCACTAACATCTACACTCGCTAAAGGAGATCATAAAATTAAAATGATGAAACCCCCAAATAAAATACTGCCGTTTTCCTCAAAGAGTAGTATAATTACTTTGGCTGGATCGTCTCTTTTTTGTTGGAACCATTGCTGGTTGCTGGGTAGTGTTGTAGTGTACCTGGTGTATTTGTCTCTTACCTGAAAATCCAATGTAAAGGTGTTCTTTCTCAGTTCTGTCCACACTGCTAACAGTCACCATGGGCTGGACTCAGAATCTCATCTCCAAGATCACTATAAAACAAATCGATACAAGGGGTGTGGAAAGCATATACTTTGTTCCCGTTCATCTATGTTTCTATTTGAAAAGCATTACAAGTTAACATCCAAATGACAATCCGGGTCAAATGAATGAATGCACACATGTAAACATGTAAGCATCTTCTTAATTAATATAAGTAATATAACTTGCAGTGAAGCTGAATGCATCAAAGCATGCGAGTCATTAAGACTACGTCATGTAACTCCCGACAAGTTTTAAGAATGATACCTGGCATGAAATGTCAGGCTCATAGTACGACATTAGCTTCAAGCTAACAGTGAACATGCTAACACTCACTGGGATTTCCACAATTTCAACAAGTTGTCACTTCTATAGCGCGCGGGTGTTTGTCAAGGTGCAAAACCTGTTTAAAACAAGTTGTTAGTATTTATATTTGATATTGCTCGATGATTTTACTACTTACTCGCTCTGCTCAGTACAAGTACTTAGTAGGTGCTTTAAACCAGCATGAACGTAGGTCAAAGGTCACAATTTATTCAAATGTAAATTGAAAATGAACAGCGCCCACTACTGGACGGTGTGGGTTTTGCACTTAGATGACATACACCGGATTATCAACCCATTGACTCAGAATCATACTCGCCTTTTTTGGAATTGTATACACATACAATTTGAGTTGTATACGCAACGAAATTTGAGTTGCTAGTGTAACAGGTTAATAGATGAGTCAATAAATATGGTTGAAAAATCTGGCATGGAAATAAAAACCCAATGTAGAAGTAAAAATCCAATGTGGATATTTAAAATTAGGCGTAATGAATATCACTCATTGACAGTTGCCCTCTGATTAAGAATGTATTGCACTTAAGGTAATAGCACTTGATTTAAAACCTTTTATATGTCTGTTTTGCTGATGTTATCGTTATTTTCTATTGTTTAGAACAGTGATTGTTCTGGGATAGAAGTTGTCACCTGGAGTTCACAATTATATCTTTAAAATTATGACACAACACCTACATGTTTTTTTTCTTAATATGAAACATTATTGGATTTGACAATGCAATAACTTTAGATATTTCCAAATAAACTGTTGGCCTTTGGGAGAGAGAGGAATCAGTGAACAGGTACCACAAATAGTCTGTTCTAAAGTTAACCGCAGGTAGTTGCACGGAAAGACTACTGTAAAAATACGAGATTGTCAAGAGTATGTACCTTTCATTGCTGTTGAGTATTAGTCAATCTAACACATATTGCAAACAACTGATCTTTTAACCTCGAGCATGTGGTTTCTGGACATTTCAAGTTATGAGATGGAATATACACTTCAGTTCTATTTTTATAAAATAACAAATGCCTCCTTTACTTTTAAATTATTAGGTAGGGTTCAGAAATGTATAAATAGCAGGCTCAGGTTGGCGGATGATTGATTTTGCTATTTACCAAATTGAATTTATTTTAAAACAGATAAATGACAGCTTTGTCATAGATTATTTTAGTGTATGTCTATCATTCCATTGTAACATGGATGTTAAAGATCACCACAATCGGGTACTTCTTTTGCCGTCATGCTTAAGTACTTTATAATCTCACATTTACAATCTAAACTCTGTATTCTCATCACACAAGTAACTCTAAGTAGTACAGATACACCGTAACCTCTGAGCATATCAGGAATAATCATGTAAGTCATGGTATATATCAAGTGCTGATAGCAGTGATAGCTTTGTTTGTAGTGTTGTTTATTGCTGAGCAAATAGAGAAAAGGAAGAAACACCTATCAAAGAATAGCAGCACAACAGAAAGTTTGTTTCCTACTGTGTCAACATTACTGGAAACTGCAAATTAGCAACTGGCAGTTGGTAGTCATCTTATCTAAATTTTCCAAGACCATGTGGTGAGATAAGAATAAACCAACTAAATAAATCGCTTGTTTTATTGCTCCCGTGGACACTCTGAAAGTTTAAAGTCTAAATATAACAAATCAAGCGAGGCTGTAGCCAGTCACTGGCAATTAGCCAACGTTTTACTCACTGTAGTGACTGTACTGTTCATGCATGGCGAGAGTATTCAGTACATGCCTGCATGAAATTGCGAGGCGATGCGGTCGCTGACTTTGTGTCAGGAGGTTCATACTATCTGAGTGAGCAGGCAGCAGATTTTCTAAGATCAGGCGCCATGAATGTTGCTCATTTGACAGAGCAAAGGAAGAGCTTGTCAGGGAAACAGCTCATGTCGCTGGTACTTAAAAGGTCACTAAAATGAACCTCAGTCCTGGTCCGCCCTCGTGCCTGTCTGTCTGTCACCAGTCCCCCACTTCCAGGCGGGTGTCCTCTGCCCTCATCTGGGCTGCTATCACCCGCCGTCGCACTCTGTGAGCTACCCTGCTTTGATGACCCAGGCCTCTTGTCAGAGAAGAGCTTCCAGGCAGGCAGAGTGAGGACAGCACTTTGATGAGGACCCCGACACGTGCCAGCACTGCTGACATGCAGGGGATCCTTTGAAGAGCACGAGCCTGTACCCGTCCGTCCACCGACACACACTTCTACACATCCTTCCAGATGAAGTGAAGAAGACCGGGGCTGGGTGTACAGTAGAGAGCACCCCCTCCTTTGGCTGCCTTCCTCGCCTTCTGATGGTTTTAATGAAGGCATTTGAATTTTTCTTTCGTCCTGCGCTTAAGACGCCTTCAATATCAGACCACAAAAAAATAGATGTAAAGCAGCGAGGAGGAGCCCGCGACGCTGTCAAAATGGAAGAAAAGGTCACGGCGCCCTTTTTGTTGTATTTTTCACTTGTCTTTTCTGATAAAAGAAGAATTTAGGCAGAAGACATTTGAAGATAGGGCAGTCTGCTTTGCAAGATTAAATTGCACCACACAATGCTAAAGAAACCGTGGTGTATTTCATCATTATTTATCGCACGCAGTTTATTTCAATAAAAGAACGAATGAACTGTGACAAAAACACACAGTCCAAGATACTTTGAATCTGTGTTTACTCACTATCAAGTGTATACTCTCCATCTCTTTATATCACTGTTCCCTGATATATTATTACTATACTCATATTGCATTTGTCATACACTGAAATGGAAATGTTTGTTTATAAGTTTTGCAATATTTCATGGACTTTTTATGACTTGGTTCCGTACAGAGAGAATGTCTGTTGAAGCCTGATTGAACCAAGACATATAATATAGCGTATTTATTCATATTTAAACCGAATGAGCACATTTCCTAACCATGACCAAAATGCTTTTATTGTGCAAAACCCAAAAACCTATGGGAGTTGTGGGACTTCACTGTCTGGTCTCATGTGCCATCCATTCCACCACTGGCATGTTTAAGTTAGAAAAGTAGCTTCAGTGACAAATCACATTAAGATTATGTTGTTTTTTTTTTTTTCTTTACATTTTAAATATTATTTCAACATTATATTGTGCCTTGGGCAAGACTCTTCACGCTGCTGCCTACAACTGTAGCCTCAATATCCCATTGTGCTGATCCCAAGCCCGGATAAATGGGTTGTGTCTGGAAGGGCATCCAATGTAAAAACTCCTGCCAAATCAAATATGTGAATTGGATTCCCTGTGGCAACCCCGGAAGGGAAAAAGCCAAAAGAACTCATCATTATACTGTGGCTGCTGGGATGGACCGATCCACATCCAATGCAACGTCTGAAAGAAGATACATGTAAAGAGTTACAAGACACAACTAAGTTGAGGCCGGCCAGATGTTCACAGCCTCTCGTGCAACGTCATGTAAAGTCAGTGTAACAGCCCGACTATTGTTTTGTCTTCCCGTAAAAGAACACAAAGGCGATGTTTGACACTAGCAACCCGTCATAACAATTCTAATCCGCATGCAATACACAGGACTTGGCCACCTCACTTACAATAGAGTACGTTGTGTTTCTCATAATGATTCACCATCTGAGGACAGGATTTCAACAAATGATCTCCGTGGCGCACAACAAAATGCATTTGGCCGGCGTTTCACGCGCTGCACCTGTCCGTGTCACAGACGTATTGATCGGCATTCTTCAGCTGCCGTTGACATTACCGACCAGACCTCAGTTCTCAGAGTCAAAACACCGAAGCGATTCACACCGTCAGAAAACCACAGCGCGAACAGAAAGACACACTACACCCACTGATACCACAGACAGGACAATCTGTATTGGGGAGAGTGGGAGGAGGACGGGGGGGTGGGGAGTAAAAAAATGAATCTCTCTTATATTTTCCTCATTCCTCCTTTCTCAATGTGGTCTTTTTAGTCTGAGTCTGGCAACGTGGAGTAATCATTAACCCCGCCAGGCATGGGAAGCACCTCGCAGTTACAATAGAAGGGGTTGTTTCGCTCCACGGAACCAGTGTTTGACCTGTGTCATCTTCCCAAGCTCACCTGGGCAGGTCTCTGGGAGCTGACGGCTGGCATTCAGACAGGGAGAGGAAAACTGACTACTTAATCATTATCGTCCGCAGAATAACCCAGAAACTACTGGCAACGAGCAAACAGATAAAAAAGGGTAGAACATTTGGAAATCGGGCACGTAAACCAGAGCACTTAACCGAGTGTGGAAAGGTTCACATGAGAAAGATTTGTGTAAGTGTGTGCGGAGCGTTGTGTAAGGTTGGAAAAACAATGTCCACGCTCGGTAAGGGATCAATAGTGAGCGTCCTGTGAGTGGACTCAAGCTGCACACAGCTGTCTGTGATATTTACAAGTGGCGAAAGGATGACACATTGCAAACAACTCATCTGCTTTTGAGGGTGGGACTTTTTTTTTTTTTTTTCTTTTTTTTTGCGGGGCGGCTGTGGCTCAGGTGGTAGAGCAGGTCATCCAATATACGAAGGGTTGGCAGTACGATTCCTGCTGTGTCCTGCCGTCGTGTCCTTGGGCAAGACACTTCACCCACCTTTCCTTGTATGGATGTGTGTGAATGATGACCCTGCGATAGACTGGCGACTATTCCAGGGTTCCCCACCACTTTCACCCTTAAGTATCTGGGATAGGCTCCAGAGACCCCCCACCCCCCCGCAACCCTGCAAAGGATAAAGTGGGTTCAGAAAATGACTGAGATGAATGAGATATTTGTTTTTCTAGACAAAAATATATAAAAATGACCTTTTTTTGTTTTTTTTCATCACCCATTATTACTTTCATTAGCGCTCATTATAAGGTCCCTGTGCAGATGCAAATGACAGATTAGATTAGATTAGATTAGATTAGATTAGATTAGATTAGATTAGATATACCTTTAATTGTCCCACTAGGGGAAATTTCAGACACAGCAGCAGAATACAAAGAGGAGAAAAACAGAGTAGACAGCTATTCAACAATTGAATTCTTGTACAACATAGACAGTATGTACATGATTGAAGTCCCAGAGATGATGATGAGGGACTGCGATGTGTCGTCTGTTGCTGAGAGAAGGTGGTGTGAATGTCCTCGCAGGCCACCGTAGCGTAGCATAGGTCGCTAACAGCTAACCGCTAACAGTTCACACGATCTCCACCATCTCATTCACAAGCATCACCAGTCCCCTCCTCTCCTCCACGACTCCCCCTCGTGCTTCGGTCCGCTCTCACCAGTAGAAAACCACCAAAGCAAACGATAGGTTCTGCTGTTTCATGACATGTTTTTCTTTGTCCAGGTTGACGACCAAATGAAGCTGCTGCAGAATTGCTGGAGTGAACTCCTCATCCTTGACCATGTCTTCCGTCAGGTGGTGCACGCCAAAGAAGGCTCCATCCTATTGGTCACTGGCCAGCAGGTGAGTTGTTGACGCTACATCTGTGAGAGATACTTTTCACCCATTACTTATTCTGTCCTGTCTACACCTCAGTCACTAATTCTATCAATACATGTAAATAATTCTGGTGAAATGCAGTTTCATTTTTCAGCAGCGTCAGATATGACCCATCGACGTGGAAACAACATCATCTTCTGCAACTGTGATTAACCAATAAAACACGATGTTACAATTACAAATAATTATAAAAACTACTCTGGTTGTAGATGTTTACTCTTGTACGGTCAGTTAATGATATATTTTGCTGAAAAAAAGCCACTTTTTCTACCATTTTTTCTGTTTTGATTTGAAAAGAGCTAAATGCTGAGGAAAACATTACAATAAATATTGACAAATAACTAAGAAAATATTAAATATAGAGGTCATTTCAATTGGGAAATCACCACGAAAAATGTTACAAAGCCTTTAAGGGTTAAAGTGTTATTGACATGGCTCCATTAAAAATAGATAATACTCATAGATACACAATAATGTCACTGAATAATCAGTTTAGCTCGGCTTTAGTTATAAGACCCTGACGGCGAATAGATAAAGCGATGCGAGTGAGCTTGGTGAGTAGGTGGTGAGATAAAGAAGTGTGTTATTTTGTTATACTGGGGCTTTTGAGGAAGTTGGTGGGAGCCAATGCTTGAGGCCCAATGGAGGTCCTCAACACATCAGGATTCTGCAGTTCGATTCACTGTCAGACGGTAAACACACAAACCAGAAAGAGAATCCTTTCTTGTTCCTCAACATCTAATTCACACGCAGACGCGAAGGCAGAAAAGAAAACACATTCGCACTTACAGGCAGGGATGCACACGGAGACATGAAACTGCTCATCATGAATATGCCTCTGACCAGTGGCATGGCTGTCAGTGAGATGATAAATTATTGATTAGCTGGTTCTCAAAAAACATTGCTTTTCAACAAAATGTTTTACAACAAAAGATACTTGCATAAATATTAAAGCAAGGCAAGTACATGTCCAGTGTATACAAGGAGGCCATTTTTTTATTTTTTATTTTATGATCCTAATAGATGGCAAGGTTTGGAATAGATTTACAAATACAATCAAATAAATGTCATAAAGAAATGCTGTCAAACCAGCTTGTACCACTACCAACTGTTATGCACATGTAATAATAAAAAAAAAGTAGTGTATTGACTACATGTAATATTATAATGTCTATAGTGGGGTTTTCCCTTTTTTATTTGTATGATTATTCAATTTGGTGCATGTTTTATTGGGGGTTTTAAATAATAATGCAGTTTTCAGTAGTTGTTATTCCAGTTTTATTGTACACCTATATGATGACAATAAAGCTGTATATGCTTGTTTTGTCAGTGGTGAAAAACTCACCTTTTCTTATTTTTTTTTGTTTTTGTTTTGATATAACCCTTGAATTTATTCTGAGATTTCATGATTGTCTATTTGATCAGCTGCTTAGATTTACGAAAATACCTGGTTTTTCCCTGACATAAGAAAAAGTAGGGGATAATATTAACATAATTATCATTTATGGTGATAAAGCACTAAGGAAATATTACTATAGAGGGAAAACAGTGACATCAAATTCATCCTATTTTATCACAAAACCTATAATAACAAATGGTAGATACTAGCATTAGAACATAGTTTTGTTATTAGATTAGATTAGATTTACCTTTATTTGTCCCAGTCGGGGAAATTTCACATGTGCTAGTAAATTAAACAATGATGAGATTATGATTAATCTGACCAGAAAATGAGGTAAATTAATCAAGGTTTAGTAAGGATGAAAGGAGGAAATGCATTTTTTTTAACATTTTAAGCATTTAAGAGAAGATGAGGAGGTTAAGGTTTGCAGCTGTGAAGAAGAAGGGAATAAAATACAAAGAAACGAACAAGAACGGACATGATACAAAGATGGACAGTAAGTAGGAGTAGTTAAAAAAAAAAGGTTATGAAAACAGAGATGATGAGGCGGGGAGAAGGCAGTTTGAGGAGTGAGGAGTGAGGAGGAGGAGGAGGGGCTGATAGTCAGGGGAGGTGCAGGAAGGCGGTTTCGTTTGCATACTTTGGTTAATGAACAGCTGGTGCGGTGGGGAAACATAGCTGTGTGTGTGTGTGTGTGTGTGTGTGTGTGTGTGTGTGTGTGTGTGTGTGTGTGTGTGTGTGTGTGTGTGTG
>JAPTHA010000019.1:11736534-11749233 GCA_029814585.1 Gymnapogon annona | reverse complement strand
TCAGTCTATGTAGACGAGGCTGCAGCTTTTCTGAGGCGCGGGGCTCCGAGGGAAACAGGAAGCGCTGAACTCAAGCTCCATGGGAACGTGAAGACTACAGCCAACGGGCGAAGCATCGTCCTCAGAGGGAGACGACTCCTGAGTGGAAGGAGAGGAAGGGTAAGTGAGGAGTGTCGAGACACTTTAGCAGAATAAAGCTTATGTGCACTGGAGCAATGCAAACAACCACGATTAGTGAACCCACAAAATCAGAATAAAAAGTACAGTCAAATATATATATATAATATTTAATATATATATATTTGAATAAACTCAGAGACAGTCACTTGAGTTCAATGAGTAAATAAATGATCTTCAATGGAGGTTTTAAAAGCTAATCCTAAATACTAATGTAATTAAAAGCATTTAAAGTACATTTGAACGCTGCTCAGTCTCAACTTAAGCCTCCGTTCATCCAATAACCTTCAACATCGCTGTTGTCTCTGTATTACAAATTACATCTCCATTATTTATTAAAGTCTTCTCAATGGACAGTAGCATTCCTGATGGCTTGAAGGTAAACACTGATCTAAACCCTCACAGTACACATCAGGGGAAGAGTCATGGTCATACGCTGACAAATCCATTTCAAAATAACTCATCTCTGCATTTTGCATTATATATAACTACAACCATAGAACTAGAGCACAACACACCGCTGCTGTTTTAAACTCATCACTTCAGTAAAGCCAGGACTCACCTTCCCTTCTCCCTCATACTCTGGGACAAAATGAAGAGACCGCTGCATTTTTTAAAATTTTTTATTTTTCTATCGATAGACATTCCATCCCAGCGTCTGTTGAACTCATTTGTTTTAAAATTGAATACGATCTTGTTTTCTTTGCATCGAGGTCTGAAAACATCACCTTTATTTTTGGTTGTTATTTTGACCATTTGTCATTTCCTGCAAATAAATGCTCTAAATGAGTATACTTTCATTTGGTTCTTGGGTGAAATGTTGTCAGACGTTTACAGAGTGAAACAGAAATGTTCATACCTATAAGTAGTACAATCAGAGAAACTGATTTTGCAGTGGCCTCTTCATATTTTCCAGAGCTGTATGAACATATACCACCAACATATGAACTAGTTTGTCATCTTTCCAATCATGGGACTGTAATCATGTCTTGTGTGTAAACGTCAATTACTGAGCACGAGTCTGTGTTAAATAAGCATTTCATGAATGGAACGAAAAAATAAATACGAAATCTTAGAATATGCAACAAATGTGACAAAATAAAAAAAAGAAAGAAAAAGGCTCTGTATCATCACTGGAAACCATTTCATTAGATTAGATTAGATATACCTTTATTAGTCCCACTCAGGGAAATTTCAGGTAACAGCAGCACACACAAGACACACACAAGACACTCCGAAGATTCAACAAGTCCTAATAATATAAAAAATACAAATATAAATAAAGAAACCCCCCCCCGGCTGGATAGCTCTGTTGGTAATGCACCGGGCTGGTGCATAGGGGACCCGGGTTCGATCCCTGGTCTGAGCGTCTAGTGGGTTGTGTCAGGAAGGGCATCTGACATAGAAACTCCTACCAAATCAAATATGCGAATTGGATTCGCTGTGGCGACCCCAGAAAGGAAAAAGCCGAAAGAAATCATCATCATCAAATAAAGAAGACATTCCTAAGATTCAACTAGTCCTAATAATATAAACAAATATAAATAAAGAACAGATTGTATAAATATGAAAAAAGAAAAGAACACACTGATTTCAACAAGATGAAGGAAGAGATTAGAGCAGAAGTCCTGACACTGTTCTTTATACGAGACACAGGGATGCTGTGTTTGCTCCGACAGTGGTGATAGCGTCAGTGCTTTTCTTGTGCTGAATTACGGATGCTGGTCACAGGCAGGCGAGCGGCCAGCTCCATCCCCGGCGCACACTGTTGCAATCCTCACTTGGAGCTTGGCTTGCAGTGCCTGGCCTCCTGTCTGTAAATGTGTTAAACCAGCTTTCACTTGCCCTGAATTTGTATAAATAATGTATATACATTTATCCACAGACTCTAACAAGTGGAGCCTCAGGTGAAAATACTCAGAAATGCATGCTATGCGCATCCCCGAAGGTGGACATCAGCTCCAAACCGACCGACTCAAAAGATAACCACACAGAGAGCAAGGAAAAAAAAAAGGAGAAAAAAAACCAAAACAAAACACAAATGAATAACTTGCCAAAAGCAACCTAAACATGCGCGTACACAGTTTTGCAAACACACACACACACACACACGCGCACACACACACAAACACGCACACACACACGCACACACACAGATGCAGTGCTGTCAGTTTCTAAACAAGTTTTCCTTTCCGTCACACAAACAGCCTCAAGTTCCTTCTGCCAGTGTTCTGAGAAAGCTTTTAAACTCTGGAACAACATCACTCGTGTTTACAGAGATGCGCTTGTACGTTTCCCTGTATTGTCAAAGAGAAGACTGAGGGCACGAGAAAAAAAAAGAAAACAAAAGCTGTTGGAAGTGTTCCAAGATTGCAAGAAAAAAGGTGCGAGTGAATGTTAGAAACAAGGTACTTAGCCCAGTTTCAGGCAGACCTGCAGGCTCACACACTCACACTCACACACACACACACGCAGTCGGAAAGAAAACCAACACCACCCAACAACACGCGGTCACGAAAACAAAACCCTGTGCAGATTATATCACAATGTCTAAACAAATGATGCATTTAGTCTTTCCTGCACAATTATAGATTCAAGCTTGTGTTTCAAGTCTTCAAGTGACACACATCTTCTCACCGGGGGTTTTCAGCGGACCTCCTGTGTCATAGCTGAGGTCCAGAAACTAATTAAAAATAATTGCCAGTGTCTTTATGGAAGGTGTAGTTTGAATTAGTGGGAGGATGATGATCTCTACCTTTGCATTACGGCCACGAATGTCTCCCTTATTGAATGATAAAGTGTGGACTAAGGTTATTTATTTTTTTATCATTTTAATATTGTGCACTTTCCATCTTAACGTCTCTGCTGACACTATTATATATATTTATATACTTTCCAAATGTTTGTGAAGGCTCTTGTTTGTAAAGGAGTGATTCATAGCAGGAAGAAATTATTTTTTTGTGGTCCTATGTGCTCTGTAGAGTTTTTATTTATTTATTTTATTTTAAACGCGTATAGAGGACCAAAAAAAAAAAAAATCTTCCTGGTATTTTCCAAAATGTATGGTTGTAGCTTCCTTCACTCAGCGTCAGCCAAGAAGCAACCGAACTGCCCGTGTAACATTTTCCTCAGTGCAAAACGACAGCGGAGACTTCTGGAGTCCCCCCCCCCCCCGTGTATGTTTGTGATGTACAGTATGCGTTAAGAATCCCTCTGAAGCCACTCAACTCCAGTATTTATCCAGTATCCTCTCCAAACCCACATGTTCTCTTCTGCACGTGCTCAGCTCTGTCAAGTTTCACAGAGAAACTTTTCCAAGGCACCAATCTGTCAAGAACTGACTTGGGTTATTTTGTCTTGTTATAAAAAATAAATAAATAAATAAATAAATAAATACATCTGAGTTGCATTTGTTTGTCTATCTGATACAGCCACGCTTTTTGAACCAGAAACAAGGATTGTTCGGCAGACATTTGAATGAATGGATGAATTTATTTGTTTCAAACACGCAAACTATAAATCGGGTGTCAAAGGTCATAATAACTTGGTTATTTTGTCTTGTTATCAAAAAAAAACCCAAAAAAACTCAAACACCTCAATTGCATTTGTTTGTCTATCTGAAACAGACACACCTTTTGAACCAGAAAAACGGATAAATCAGGTGTCAAAGGTCATAATGCCTTTGCATTCTAATTATTGTGAAATATTATTTCACAATAATATTTAAGATTGTATAAAACTTCAAACAGCGTCTGAAAAACTTCTCCCTTCACTGTATATGCAGTACACGCAGCGTTGAAGAACCGCGCAGACACACCTGGTTATGGGAGACCGGAGAAGGCGAACGAGGGACTTTATTGATTGATCAACCAGTTTAACCATCTCTTTCATCTGCTGTCAAAACTGGTTGAGAGGTTCAGTGGCGAACGAAGGAAGCAAAGAAGAAAACAATGCGGCCCTTTGGAGAGGCAATTAGCCAACTTTCTAATCGCTCATACCAAACGAGTGACTTGGGGACCTATTGTTTGGCGGTCTGATGGACAAACTTTAAAAATGTAAAGATCAAATTAATAGGCGAGCATTGTTAATAGGAACACTCAGCATTGTTATGCAAAAGCCTCACTGTGGCACGCAAAACAAATACACTAAGGTTTGGAGATGGAATGGTTCGAAGGCCGCTGCCGTTTCATTTCAAAGCATGCATTATACATCATTGTGCATAAAGAGGAAGCCTACAGCATTATGATGTTTTTTCCACGATGATTATCCTTTATTAGTCATTAAAAAGAGAGCGAGGGAGAAAAAATACAACTTTTAAGCACCTGAACCTCGCTGCCAGCATTCCATTAATTGCCTGCACAATGGGGAGAGCCTTTGGAGATTTTTCAATTTCAAAAAATGAAGAGCATGTATTCAGTCGTGCTCATGTTATACCGGCACTTAAATCCTACAGAGCTCACATAAAAAAAGGACTCAAGGTTGCATCCGATTGAAAGCCTCCAACTACAGCCACTTCAGAAATCCATTTAGCAAGCGGGGGGTTAGAACATCTAATTCAAACCGAGTCGCCCTGTTAAAACGGTTGCACCAATGTCTTTTAAAAACACACACACACACACACACACGCACGCACGCACACACACACAGACACGCATACACTCTACCGGGGCGCACACTTCCCTCCTGTGTTTGCTCGGCTCTATTGTGAGAAAGATGAGGCTGGCACATTGAGAGAAGACGAGCAACAAAAAAAATTAATCTTGCCAGGCCTCAGCCAAGTGGCGAAGGTGAACGCTTGACTGCGTTGTACAATCTTGACCTTTGCATTGGTTGTGTCAAAAAGAGTCCTCTACAGTAGCAATAAAGAAAGAGGTCTGGGGCATCTGTAAAAAAAAAACATGACAACCCGAATGTCACAACACTGCTATTCAGATGCAACAATTTGACGAAAGGAGAAAGGGAAATATAGGTTTGACCACAAAGACGACATTTTTCAAAACCAAATCCATACTATTTTAATTTTTGAAATATATTAGCTGCTAGTAGTGAAGCAAAACACATATTTAAAAGTCCATATAAAATTCAGAATTCTGCACTTATATATAGTTACATTCTATTCCTAAATGTATTCAGATAAACAACCTCTTCGTACAATTACCTAAACTTTTACACACAAAGGGGATGTTTGACTTAACTGAGGTGCAAAAACAAAAAAATGAACCTATGCCTAACACTCAGCCATCTGTGTCAGTCAGTGGAATTAACTCTATTAGTGTTGAACACTGAGAATAATGTGTGCATAGAAGGAGAAAGGAACTTCATATCTTGTGAAACTACAAACAAGGAAGACTATGAAGAAAGCCAAACGCATTCAAATCACTATTTCCAAGTCATCTCATTAGAAATGAACAGGATGTAGGCATTAATAGACTTTAACTGTAGTCACATCACACACAGGTGTACACACGCTGGTTAGAGTGTGTACCGTTAAGACAGCCGAGGTCCCGCACCTTCCAAGAAATATGAAATGGAAAAACTGTACGAAACACATTCGTGTTTGCTAATTTAAAGAAACACTTTCCACATCAGCAAAGTCACAGTTTGCGGTGTGGTTAGTAAATAAACACTTATTTTTGTGTTATAAAACTAAAAGGATATTCTGTCTCATCACATATGATACACAGCACCAACACCACGGTGGCCGCCCCCTCACCTCAAACTTTGACCCTGCGGTGGAAGTAGATCCGTCCCCGCTAACAACAGGCAAATGGCCGGGTACGCCCTGGATATGTTGACAGTTTGTTACAGGACATAATCAATAAATCAATCAATCAATCAATCAATTAATTAATTGATATTTGGGTCCCATACAGAACAAATAGAAGGAGCAAGAGTTGGATTCTTTACAAAAGTTTTTCTTTTTTTTATTCAGCAGAGAAATACGCCCTGTGTCAAAAACTGCACTGAATGGCTGCACTTGGATGATTTTCGTCCTTTAAAAAAGAATAAAATAACCTCGTGATAGGTCGATCACATTCTCATACACACTGACTCTGGGTCTTTGGTGTTCCATGAAACTTTTCGTAGTCAAGGTTAATTTTCATTTTTTCCCCCGCATCTATTTAATTATTATTAGATTATTATTATTATTATATTTAATTTAATTTAAGAGCGCTGGTTTATACTGAGCAGGTCAGACCAAAATACTGAAGAGGATGAAATAAAGAATGAGGTTAGACGACAGAGAGAGAGAGAGAGAGAGAGAGAGAGAGAGAGAGAGAGAGAGAGACGTATAATGGGTTTATACAGTAGGAGGGCAGTTTAGTCTGTTCAGGGAGACACGGTGCCGAGCGTACAATGTAAATAGAATCACGACAGAACCTCCTCCTGGAAATAGTAGAGAATAACTAAAAGATTAAGGATAAACAAACAAACAAAAACATGATGAGGTGTCCAACAGCTTCAGACACATGGAGTTGATTTTTAACCAGGCCTCTTTGGGAGGTAATGTGTGGCTCAGTTGGTAGAGCGGCCAAAGGGTCGGCGGTTCAAATCCTGGCTCCGACTCTCCACATGTCGAAGTGTCCCTGAGCAAGAACCCCAAATTGCTCCCAGTGGAGCCTGGCATGGCAGCGGTCGCCCACTGGTGTGTGAATGTGTGTGTGAATGGGTGAATGTGAGGCCAATGTAAAGCGCTTTGGGCACAATACATATGTAGAAGAGTGACTATTAAGCGCAATACATTTACCATTTTGTTGTATAAAGGGCAGGACTAAGTATTTCTTCCTGTTCCTTTTTCATCCATGACATTGATAAAAAAATTTATTATTATTATTTTTTTAATGACAGCATTCTGTGTTGATCTAATGGAACGAAACAAACCAAACTGAACTGAATGTATGCTGAATTATTAATATAATCTTTTAGATTTTCATTGAGCAGTTTTTATTCTTGAACTTGGTTGTTTTTTTTAAATGGCAAAGTTCCATATAAATGTTTTAAAACAAACGAAAACCATACATTTGCATCCTTGCATTCCCTTAAAAGCACCGCCTCCTGCAGGGATCGACTTGAATTGATAGCGTTTTTGTCTGCAGTGTGAATACGCCTGCACAGACGAGCGTGTCTCCACACACACTGTCCCTCCGCAGGTCCACTGGTCAGATCAACATCCAAACCCCCGAAGACAAAAAAGAACCGAGCACAAGGAACTTTTCCTTTCATCTCTCCCTCCCTCCACACGTTCTTACTTTTCCTCCGCTGTTTCCGAGTGCCGTGGACAATCGCTGGCAGGCCTTCAGATACACACAGCTGCTCTCAGATTGTCACTGTGATGCGAAACTGATTATTTAGTCTGCCATCCGTCCGTCTCTGGGGACCGCAGCAGTTTCTGTGCTTCTACTGAGGACTCTTTAAGAGGTTCAGTCCTTTATGCCAGAGGCAACAGTAAGACGGTAACAGAGGATCTTATAACTGAACATCACAGAGTCACGGCTATGAAACAGGGAGTGTGAGCCCCAGGGAAGACCTTTGGGAAACATCTCCTCGGCATCTGTTTGGACTGAGTCTGTGTTCCAGAGGAGCCGGGGGTGACAGAAGAAACCCACCTTTCAAACACTGGGAGTTCACCGAGATAGAGGCATGTGATTGTTCGACATCTAAGGCAACAGTGGCACAACAGTCACCACTACGCTTGATCACAACATCTTCTGTTTCACTTGTATTACAACCTTTGATTAATAACAAGAGTCCGTTCAGCAGGTTTCTTAATGTGTCAATGTTTGATGGTCTGTGTGTATACATAGGCTTTTATTGGGTTGGACTTTGGTTATACACTCTTATCATTATCATTATTATCCGGTACAACCAGGCTTTCCATCGGTTCTGGTGGGTAACAGTTGATCTACCAACGTGATGGAGACCTAACGGCTGCTGCGGACCAGACTGCAGCCGGTGTAAGAGCTGAGCAGCCCGGCTGTAATGGACTCCTGGCTCACGGACACCACTGGACTCTGTCGTTTTTTTGTTTTTTTTTGTTTGGTTTTTTACTGGTGAGAGTGGGCCGAAGAACGAGGGAGAGTGGTGGAGGAGAGGGGGGGACTGGCGATGCTTGTGAATGAGATGGCGTTACGGTTTGTGATCTGTTCCTTGCGGTTATGAACATTGTACGTTTGAACTGTTAGCAGATGCAGATGCTACGCTACACTACGGTGGCCTGCGAGGACATTCACGCTACCGTCTCTCAGCTTCAGACAACGCATCACTGTCCCTCATCATCATCTCTGGGACTTCAATCATACAAACTGTCTTTGTTGTACAAGAATTCAATTGTTGAATATCTGTCTACTCTGCTTTTCTACTCTTTGTTTTCTGCTGCTGTATCTAAAATTTCCCCTAGTGGGACGGTTAAAGACATATCTAATCTAATCTAATTTAATCTAATATACTATTATCACACCTGAACCCCGCACTTCAAACACATGCCAAACCTAAATATCATGTTTTTGGGGGTTTTCTTTTTTTCGGCCCCTAGAGATTACACAACTGCTTACAACTCAATAACTTTTTTCTCAATAAGTTCATTTTAAGTTAGCATATTTTGGCAAGCTCAATAAGATATAATTATTTTGTTTATATAAATAGATTCGTTGGACCTCCTTTAGCTTTTAGCCACTGCATTTTGATATGTTTATTCAGTGACACAACATTTATTTTCACTTGTAGCTACGCAACATTTTGTATTGAAAGGAAAGTCAGTGAAAAGTCTCCTGCGGCACATCTGAAAGATATTCAGAGGGGTTCAGGTCTAGACTTGGCACTTGTCAGTCCTAGTGTGATAACTTTAAACCACTTTTTTATGAGTCTGATAAGTGTAACGACTCCTGGCATTAACATTATGGGATACCTCTGTATCATCAGGGCACAAACAGATCCAGTGATGGACATTCACTGTATTGAGGTTGTCTGATGAACTTTTCTGGACACAAAACACTGCCAATTGCCAATAATTGACCTACACTAGCCCAAAGGCTTGCACTGTTGTACTAAGCATGATGGGTAATCACTCCATCTATCTGTCGTCTCCTATGGGATGCATCTTGGAGACATCAGACCATATGGCTTTCACGATAACTTTCATGATTAAATAGAGTTCATCCAATCATTTTTTTTGGCAGTTCTTTTGTGAAGTGATGGCGTTTTATTTATGGATTTTTTTTTTGTCTTTTTGTTTCACGTAAGGTTTTAGAACTAACTTTTATTGTGTTCTGCATACATTTTCAACAGAGGTTTTCAATCTCAATGAGTTTTTTTTTTTCTGGTTAAATAAAGGTTAATAAAAAAAAAAAAAAAAAAAACCCAATATTGGTTTGACAAATACAGACGAACAGTGGACACTTTGATGATGATTACATTCGGCTTTTTCCCTTCTGGGGTCGCCACAGCAAATCTAATTCACTTATTTGATTTGGCAGGAGTTTTTACACCGGATGCCCTTCCTGACACAACCCACTGGACACTCTTACCGGGGATTGAACCCGGTATCCCCTATGCACCAGCTCGGTGGCTTACCAACTGAGCTATCTGGCCGGGGAATAACCTGAACCAAAAAGAACCTTAAATGACTTAAGGTACGCACATTTATAACAGTATTGTGCCTGTTACTAAGGGTGATCTGTCGGTTATAATGTACATGTGTACATACATAAATTAGAAACTGAAGCATATTATTAAAACTACACTTACCTTTTCAGTGTGTTCATTTTTATTCACATTGTTTTAAAGGATAGTTTTTAGATGTAATGCATTTTCATCGTGCAATTTGTCTTTTTTCATTCAAAAACATAGAGAAAAGTTTGGAGTTGGCTTTATTTAAACATTATTTATATATTATTATGTTGCTATTTTACTGGTTCGTCCACTTAAGCTCTAATTTACTTGAATGTGGCCTCTGAAGAGAAATGAGTTAGACCAGTGGACACTTTAAAAGCCCGATTTGCACTGTTACATTTATTTTATCTTATTCTGCTTTTTAACTTTATTTATTTATTTTTCCTTTTTTAATATATATTATTTTTTACATATTCTATGTGTCTGTGTGCCTTAAGCCCAGAGCTCTTCAACAACATTTTGTTGTGGCTGACATAATGACAATAAAGATTCTTTACTTGACTTCTTGACTCTTAACTTGACTGGAACGACCGTTCACTTTCACATTTACACCTATGGGCGATTGAGTCTGGCCAATTAACTTACTACAGTGCACGTCTATGGAAGGTGGGAGGATGCCAGAGAACCCACGCAGACACATCTCCGCACAGGAAGTCCCCGCCGGCCCCTCTTACTGCGTGGCAACAGCACTACAGATTACACAACCATGCCTCCTGGCCTTCAGTTCTAATGTTAATTAAGTACAATTTTGTCTCACCAAATAAGTGGTCTTCAATCCCAAGCATTTAAGTTTTTCTTTTCTGGTAAAAAATTTCTTCCTTGAAAAGAATGATTCGCTTCAATTCCTGCTGGTTTCAATAATGTGTTGGGAAAATTTTAAACCCATTTTAGTAGCTTCAACAAAGTTTCCTTTACTGTATGCAGGGAAATGATCTGTCCCTTTGGAAGCAGAGAGACATCTTTTCCATATCTTTGATGTTTAAACATGATAATCGACTCATTGCATCAGTTTGCGTAGAAAAATTGTTGTAGCTGAAACGTATTCATCACTACAATAAATATCAAACAGGAAAAATGTTACATATTTGCTTAGTTATATCCAAGTGCGGCTGTGTACAGAAAACGAATGAAATTTTCCTGATTTGAAATTTAAAATACTGCTCTGTTGAAGAATTTAATAATGTTGACCTTACCACTGTTGTAAAAGAAAAAAAACAAGCTAATCTGAAATTGACCTGGCAAAACTTATAACGAAGGGGACTTTGAGAGACCGTGTTTTGACCATGAGTATCAATAAAGTGATAGCCAATTTTAGAAACTGTAGATCAATGGTTCCCATGAAGACATGAATTTTCTCTTGGGTTTGAAAATGTTGGAAATCATTGCATCATTTCCAGCAGTGCAATTATAGTCTGAGTGAATAATTCTAATGATGGATGCTCTGTGACGCTGGGATGACACAGTGAACACAGTAGAATATTTGGCCTTGTGTAAGACTCCAGGTGTGGTGTTGGAAGGTACAGATGTGTCTTTTATGAGTGTGGACTGTGGAGACAATGCTTGTGGCGCCGTCGGGGATGTTTCTCCTTGTAATACAACTAACGGCCACTGGGGAAGATGAGCAGCAAGGCTGAGCCCTGACGCCACATCCTCATCTCTTTAAATACTGTATGATGAGATGTAAAAAAAAAAGAAAAAAAAGCTTTGAGGACGTTATCTTTCCTTCTTTTGGAAATCTTTAAATCATCGTAACTTACAATGATTCTTTAAGTATTTATTTTGCATTGGATAAAGCGGGTTTGGAAGATGAATGAATGAATTAATATTTTACTGTTTACATCAACAGGGTATGTGCAGGTTTAAGGAAGTTAAAATTAATACTTTTAAAGACCTTTTTTAAGGCCACTTTAGTCAGAATGAAGACCTGCGAGATAGCAAAGAGGCTGACCACATTGTAAATAGTTTTGCCCATACAATCAAACCTCGGTACCCGGACGTTTCACAGTTCGTACAAATCGGTACTCGAACCAAAAGTTAGAATTTTTCCCCACCCGGAGCTCGAACTCGACTCTACTTGGCCACCTGCCGATGCCAAGTTGTTGACTTGTGTGTGTGCGTTGTTTGTTGCGTTATTTTTTACTTTGTTATTTCTATTGTGTCCTTATAATGTCTCAGAAGAAAAACAGTGATACTGGTGTTGGTGTGAAACTGTGCGTACCACTATCCATTTCAAGAAGGAATTCTTACAAACAGAGACTATAAAAGCAAGTGACGTTGCAGCAGGAGTGACGCCGATTACAAAACAACGGAATCACACAAAGAGAAACAAAAAAATTACATTGGAACATATTTTATTATATGTTCCTTTTATCGACATACAATTTGTTATTGTTACTTTATTTCTGTTTAAAGTTATGCATAAATAACGTTAGGATTATTAAATGGGAATCAATTTCACACTCAAGAACGAATTAAATGTCATTTCTATTATTTCAAATGGGGAAAATTAATTTGGTACTCGACCAAATCGGTGTTTGACCATGCATCTTGAACAAATTATGGTCGAGCACCGAGGTTTGACTGTATATTTAATGGAACTGAAGGTGCTGAATGTTAGGTTTGACTCTATATTTAATGGAACTGAAAGTGCTGAAAATTAACATGCATGAAGATCACATCTCTGTAGCACAACATTGGAAATGTCTAACAGATTGAAAGATCCATAGTCCTTGAACTGGTCTGAACTGTACAGTTCCCCCTACTGCTGTTGGTTCAGCTCCGTTGTGCTAAAAGGCACAGCAGTAATTACAAATGTGCCAGATTTCACTGTACAACGGAAGAAAAGATAGATAG
>JAPTHA010000019.1:11650717-11669566 GCA_029814585.1 Gymnapogon annona | reverse complement strand
TATACATATATATACATACATATACACACACACTATATATATATATATATACAGTATATATACACACATATGTGTGCATGCGTATGTGTGTATTTTTTTTTTCTATTTTTATTAATGAACATTGTCCATACCCTCTGTTAAACATGCTTACAACTCTGACTTAATGTTCTTCTTAAATTTGTTGACAATGGATTCATCTGTGGTGTATATTTGAGTGTGAGTACCTGCAGGGAGTTGAGGAGGATGAAGATGTAGGCCATGACGATGGAGAAAGGCACCAGGACACCAAACAGCCACGTCAGTCCCAAGATTGGCAGTAACACCAACACTGCTTTCACCGCAGCCCTGTGCTCACACAAATACAAATCCATATAAAAACCTGTGCACATTAGACAAAATACACCGGTACAAACACAAACATTCACCGAGACTCTAAACTGCTTGATTGACTGAGTGAGTTGAACATACACCAACTTCAAGTATTTCTAAAAAAAAATACAAATAAAAAAATTCACCCTGATCACTGTGAGCTCCGAATTGGCTTTCTCAGTTTTGGAATAAACTTGAGCGGCTTTGGCAAACCGGTTGTTCCATACACAACACTGTGCGGCTGGGGAGGCTCATTGGGTGACAACTTCCCACCTTAAATCCGCCTTAATTCTGTTTAGAGTGGAATTAGCTTCCCGCTCAGGTGACCGCCAAACCACACCAGCTGTGTGTGTGTTCCTGAAAATGTGACATGGACCGGCTGTGGGCCCTAGTTTGTTCAGCGGAGGAATGTGTTTGAGTTTCCGAGACGGCTGCCACCCACGGGTGCCAAATGGTTCAAGGCCAGCTTTGAAAATTCTCATAGAGCACCTACTGTGTGCCTCGGAGGGCTAAGGTAGTAAGAAAACATACACTTTAACACGGTTTTCACTGATAGATTTACACAAGAGCGTTGAGGGAAAGTGCTGGGTAGCACTCTGCATTGTTTTCAGTCCCAGTGACAAACACTGATTCCACAGTGAAACAGAAAAAACAATGACAAATACAGTATTTGTTTTAAAAGGCAGAAATCATTACTGAATCAATTTCTTTCTCGCTGTTGCTTAGACTTTAAGTGACCATTGAAAAAAAAGCCCTCAACCAATAAAGAAAATATTGCATATTTCTTCATCCAACGTTGAAATACTATATCAGTTAATATATTTAAATGTCATATTTGCCAATTCACTATACCTACATTTGTGGACAGTAACTCCAACCCAACTTAACTCTAACCAACCCTTTTACACATAAATGTTCAAATAAATCACTCAAATGATATTAAAATGTTGTATAATCTTTAATTACCATATAAAATTCATACCGAAATATCACAAAGAATACTGTCCTCCTCTGTCATTGGTTCTGCTATTCATAATAATCTTAAAAATAATACGGGTATATTATTGAAAAACAAAATCAAAATCCTGCACTAGAACATGGATTTATTTAATCTTTTATCGTACAACCTGCATGTTATTTTTGTTGACTAAGGCCGTCCACTCAGAATGTATTCTTTTGTTGCATGATAAAGGAAGCATGCTATTTTAAAATGACAAATCCAATGTAAATCTTCCTGCTGCTTTTTTATGTGATGCCCACCTACAAAAGCCTGTCGGCTCCAAGACCTATGTCCTGGACAAATAATTAAAAAAAAAGAAGAAGAAAAAGAAAGAAAGAAAAGAAAAAGACAAATGGCACCTCCTTGTGGCTGGTACCTGATTTGCTCGTAGGCTTGTTCCACAGGACTGGCGCCCATGGCCAACATAATAGACCTCCTCTTGGCTGTGGAGATGGTGATGACCACCACTCGAGATAATACCATGATATTCACCTAGAAAATAGAAAGAGGGGAGAGGAGAGTTGAGCATAAAAACATATACAAAACAGTGAAAGAGTAAGAGAACGAATGGGAAAGAAAATTATAACGGGGAGATGTGAAATATACTGGATGAAATTGCAGAAAGGAAAAGGACAAGTTAAAGTAGAGGTCCCTGAACTAAACACAACCTTTTTTTTGTCTATAACTATCTATTAATAATTTCTACATTCTGGTAAAAAGCCCCCATGGAAGCGAAACACTAGAGAAGGAATAGCTGAGTGTCCCTCATATTGTGTATTTAAATGAATTCAGACTGAAGGGACTAAATGATAGGATTTGGTTTCAAGCTGCTGACCATGATGATAAAGATGACCGGCCCGGCGAAGCCCCAGATAACGCCATTCTGGACACTGAGCCAACAGTAGCCGTCAGCTGCGTACTTGCCTGAGGCTGATGCCAGTGTGATAGTGACTATCAGTACTGGCAGACCTGCAGGAAAGACAAGGAAGAGAATTAAGAAAAGACAGAGAAAAGACATTTATCAAGATATGGATTTAAAAAAGGAGAGGAGGTATATAACAAAGTGTCACATTAAAACATATAGTACTTAATTAATACAAAATTATGCATTAATAATCATTATCATCTCTGGGGACTTCAATCATACTGTATACTGTCTATGTTGTACAAGAATTCAATTGATGTATATCTGTCTACTCTGTTTTTGTACTCTTTGTATTTAGCTGCTGTGATCTTGTAATTTCTTGTAAGTGGGACAAATAGTGGAATCTAATTTAATAATGATGGAGGCGTCATACCCCAGCCAATGAGATAGTAGTACTTCATGTGCCGCTCCTCACTCAGGTTGACTGCCACCACCTTGCTCCAGAGTAGCAGACCCTCCACCAGCATCCAACTAAACGCTGCCATGAAGAAGAGATGAAGCAGTGCTGCAACAAGTGTACAGGCCACCTACAGACAAAGACACAGACTCAGACACACACGCATCGACCTTTAAATGAAACGGTGGCATAACACCTAACTGGACATTAAGGCTCAGTTTTGTCACATCGCGGAGAACACGTCAATACACATAGTGAGTATAGTACATGTAACATAATGATAATGCGCCACCAAAAGGAATTGGTTTATATTATTACCTTCTCTCTTTTCAGATGACTATTATATAAACTTTCTGAATCCTGCAAATGAATGCAGTAGATGTCATAAATCATTCTAAATAATTAACATCTAAGTGGTATACATGTCAATATGTGAATAGATGGCTGTTTAAATATTTAAAACACACACAGTGTCAAAGATGTTGAGGGTTTGTTTGTTTAAGGTCAGTTCGTGATTGTGGATGATATTTAAGAGAACATGCCTCTTCCACAATATCGGCTTTGAATACCGATCTTTCACCTGTCTTGATGACATGTGCCTTTACTTACTGAACTTTATATTAAGTGCAAAAGCAATGTATATTTCTTCAAATAATAATAATGATATTTATTTTACAAATACAGCATAGTTATGAAATACTGGAATACACCAAACAAAATCTATTAAAACTGCTTCTTCAGGAACCCAAAGCCTATAAAAAAAAAAGCTATACATTAAAACTATTTATTCTATTACAGCAAACCACCCTTCCACTGAAATTCTATGTAAATAGTCCTATATTGGGGTTATTCTATTAAGACTTAAACACATTTTTTAATTTATCAGGACAAAATAGAAAAATTATCTCCATAATAAATGACCATCTCCCCCCAGGGGGCAAATCCCACCCTGACATGACCCAGGGTCAAAGGACCAGGGGTCAAACTAACTAGAGGCCATTGGTGGCCACTGACAGACTGAGCCATGTGCTCCGACTGATGGAAGTTATATTAGTCATCTCTTGTGTAAAGCAGCTATGGCACATGCACAGCAGGTTTAGTGTGTCTTCATATCATCATCATCATCATCATCATCATGTTGGGTGGACAACACTTCGGACTGTAGGTTTTAATCAATAGAACCTGACACATTGGTTTCACGCCAGTACCTTGTTATCAATAGCTGAGCCACTGCACAGCAGAATCACCTGGGCACAGATCAGAGCCACGAAAAGGTTCTTATGGATGGAGGTTCGGTCAGATTTGGGGATGCTACGGACAGAGAGAATGAGAACGTTAGATTAATTTGCACCTGGATTTACTTTAGCATTCAGTTCAAACTTACTCTGAGCTATTAACTATCCATTTTGTTGGTTAGTTTTTTGTAAATTTGATAAATATAAATGACACAATTCTGTAATATATTGGCAGGTATGATGATACAAATGGCTTACAGGAGATAACTTTCACATAATAAAATCACCAAATACCAATACATTACAAGTTTTGCTAGTATTACAATGCTGAATGTATCCTTTTAGGGTGTTTACATGACATACACCGCAACGGAAACTGGTTTAACAAACTAAGTGGCAGGAGTTTGTCATTAGGTCCTGATGGGGTTTGCCTCTTTAGTCTCATTTTGTATATGAATCCCTGCTTGTGACCACGACAATGTCATGGCGTGATTGTACATGCGTCTGTAGACACGCGGTTCAGCGTCTTTCTGTGTGTGCACAGGGGTAAGTACACAAAGGCATGCGCATCATATACCTGCATGAATGTGACATGCATGAGTGCCCGCTCTGATTCCAGGACAGTCATAAATTGTCTGCCTAGCTCCTCTCCAGCTGATTGGGGTCTTTCCGTGGCCCTTGTGTTAATTAACGGCTGCAAAATGCTGCCATAAAACTTCGGAGTGGACTTACATGTAGACAGCGGCAATTACTGGATTAGCACTAGTCAATACTGACTTAAGAACAGAGCACCAGCAACTACAGCCCCGATAAGTTATCTCTGTCTTTGAAGAGCCTGTCAAGTCACACCAGAACAACTACTGTGTATGTTGGCTTTCCCATCAGGAAACGTATTGTGGTGAAGTTATATGTACACAGTATATAAAGCACGCCTTCAGACTGAGATTAAGGTATGTGGTCATTTTCACATTTTCATGGTCCCATGCAGCACTTACTTAATAAAGACTTCGACTGTCAATTAACCTCATTAACAATTCTGCTTGTACAACTAAACTGGTGAAGACTTTGAGAGTGAATGTACAACATTGTACAAGAGGCTTTTATTTGTCAATTTTCAACCTTTGTCTAAAACTTACAAGATTCCGATTCCAAGTCACTATTAACATTAAAAAATTATTTTATTGTGGGAAGCCTTTCTTCCCCAAAGACTGTATATAAAGAAATATAGAGAAAAAAAAGATACAAACTGCTGCAGACCTTTCAATTTTGATTATTAAATTTGCATTCGTTTTTAGTGTTATCTCTATGACATACTATATACTGTACACTGCATTTGTAACACTGTCCAATTCTCTTGCCAAATACCAGGGGCTTTGTGAGATTAATGTACTTCAAAGTATCTCAGATTGTTTTTACAATGGTGACAAATACAAAGTAGATAAAAATAAATTAATATAATATGTGAAGTGTATTGCCATTTATATTGTAGAAACTGAAAAGAAACAGCAAAGCAAAGAATGTAATAAGCAATTTAAAAAATGTACTGATGCGACGTGCATGCAGGGCCCAAAAAACAGCTGAAAATAGGCAGCCATGTTGGCAACAAAGGAAAGATCACTCACTCTAGCACAGTGAAAAGCATCAAGGTCACCACTAGTGCACAAAGAGAGGCACCAGAGCCGATAAACGTCAGTTTGGTCAAGATGAGCTCCTCCTCATGACTCCACTACGACAGAAGGCACAACAGTGAGAGAGACGGAGAGTGGCATCAGACAGCACCAGTTGTTAATGAGCAGCCATGCCAAAACACAAAATGTCATGTCATTACTAAATATTTGCAGTAATTTTACAGCCTGTGAGTGTTAATGTAATACTTCTTATGAGTACTTTAATATTTCAATGTTACAGACAACACTTTCAGTGGCATAGTGTGCATTCTGTTAACAGCACAGGCACACTTAGAGTGACACCTGCTGGTCAACAAAGCACACCGCAATCCCCATACACTTAAGGTCTACATATTGTTTTAAGGCTCACAAATATGACCACATTTCATAAAAGCAGGGGATATGACTAATAACACCCATTTACAAATACATTTACTGTATGCAATTTCTCTCTAATAACATCTATTGTATGACAAATGTTTAATGAAATCCATGCGTTACCTTTGGCTCCAGGTAATTCATTAGCACTGCAAAGTTGGTTGTGTGGTTACACAGACATGACGTAACATCAGCGCCTGCAAAGACGACCCTGCAGCCATCACTGGACCAGCTGTTAGGAAGCCTGTACACCATTACACACAGGTATACACACTGGTCAGTATACTTCAAACACACGAGAAACCTTCTCTAAATAGGAAACAAAAATAAATGTGTGGATAAAATTTGGATAAAACTTTGTCTTTCCATCTATCTCAAAAATATCTCACAATAAATGTAATAGACCTTAATTCAACAAGCTGATTTTTTTTTTACTGTTACTGATCATACTTACATCACGCTGAAATTCCAAAATGCACAAACAGGAGTAACTCGCTGCGAGTATTCCACCTAGAAACACCGACAAAGACATTTAGTCTTTCTTGTTTTTCACTGCATTCTTTGTTTCCTACCAGCAAACAGTACCATAGATGAAAGCCTGGTGCAGCTTGTTGGAGAGATTAACAATGTACTCGAACAGTATGAGATGAGTGAAACAAAAACAACATAAGAAAAGTAGTTTATTTGTGTACAAAAGAACACCGTCTGTCGGAATTTCCATTTTAAGCCTGAAATAAATTATTTGTGACTGGAGAAAAAGTCCAAACGATTGCATTTTACCAAGCTCAATTTTCAGCCTAAATTAAACGGTGCTTCGTTGAGTTCAGGAGACTCAAAATACTGTAGTTAAAAATCACACAGAACTGATGATATGGAATAAGAAAAGGGACAAGGAAGAAAAGACCCCAACCCCACCCATGCACTGTACCACGTGTGAAGAGGACAGGGTGTACTGCACGGCAACAGGGATGATTTGTGCCTTGGAGGCGTCACGGACAGTGGCCGATATGACAGCTGAGGCCAGGTGCTGAGGGGGGTTTCTGCAGAAGGAAACAACGAATGACATGTTTGTTCAACTCCACCTCTGAATCAGTATCAACGTGTAAAGTCTGAGAGAAAACAGGTACCACAGCTCACCTTTGCAGTGGAAGCTCCTGTCCCTGCCCCAGAATCTCACTCAGATGACTGTAGTGTGTGTGAATGAACATCACATCTTCATATCCTATAGAGAGAAGTACAAAGAACAATGTTATTCTAGTTTTTACTCACTCAGTTACTCATTTTCTGAACCCGCTTCATCCTTTTGCAGGTTGCGGGGGGGTCACGAGAGCCTATCCCAGAAGGGCGAAGGCGGGGGGGGGGAGACCCTGGATAAGTCGCCAGTTCTTCGCCAGTCATTCACATGCATTCATACAAGGTGAGTGAAGTGTCTTGCCCAAGGACACAACGGCACATGACCAGGACAGAGCAGGAATCAAACCGCCAACCCTTCAGTTATTGGACGACCTACTCGACGACCCGAGCCATTCTAGTTTTCAGTTCATCAAAATTTTTTCCCCCAAAACTAGTGTTTCAACAGCACAATTTTGACACTACTGTCTTTTCAGCACCACGAGGCTTTTCCTTTTCCATATACTTATTTCATACCATATATGTTCCTCTTGGTCTCATCACAGATTTTAATTCAGATAAAGCCAGTTTCAATAGGCGACAAAAACAATAAACACAGAGCTGCATATATCAAATGCTGCAATTATAGTTGTTAAAAAGTCGTAAATGTGTTACAAATGATCTTGCTACATTTAATGTCATGGAAATCAATAATGTGTGACAATGGATTTTAGAATAGAATAGAATAGAATAGAATAGAATAGAATAGAATAGAATAGAATAGAATAGACCTTTATTGTCAGTGTCGCAGGATGAAAACACAATGAAAATCAATTTGGCAGCAGATTCTTTATGTGCAAAAAGAAAGACATTATAAAAAAACAATCACATGAAAATGTAACTGAAAATATAGATTTAAAAATAGTGAAAATATGCAAAAATACAAAATAATGCTGAAAAAAACCCAAGAGCCAACTATGTAACACAGATAGAAGACATATATGTAATAGATTAAAGACATGTACATGGTAATAAAGGGTATAGAGTAGGTGAAAATAAAAACAAGGTACATCAGTGATGAATACTGCACTGAGGGAGCGTTGCATTTTCTGATTTCCAGATAAGAAAAGACTAAAATATTTAAAAAATCTGAGAGAAGTAACCAAGTAAAACCAGCATATACAGGTGGAAACAGCAGGACAACTTTGTTTTGTTCATGTCATGTCTTCATCAAACCGTGGAGGCAGATGGAATACACTGTATCTGTGTATCTGTGAATGTGTACATATGGAGGCTGTATGTTCTTGTTATTATTTGAGAACAGGTGTATTTTCTCCTGCCTGCATGTACAGTTCCTACCAAGAGTGTGTATCCTCTGAAGCTCGGCATCAGATATAAGCAGATCATCCTGACCGCTGCTGCCAGCGTTCTGAGAACTGAGCGCAGATGGCTTGAAGACTTGAGTGGAGGTTTCTTCAGAAAGCCTTTGCCACTTCATGTAAACATCTGGCAGTAAAAACACCAAGGACACATCAAGAAAGGAGTTACTACAACACAAAGCATACATAAAAACCAAACAATGTACTTTTTATCTTCTATGGGCTGTCCTCTAAACAGTGTTCCAAAGCCCACATCTGTCTACGTTTTGTGCAACCAATGCAAAAAGACAGAACTTTTAATACTGATCTCTGTGACCTTCACTTTTTTCCCAAATAACATCTATACCTTCCAAATACTCTGCTGTAAAATAACATTTTTCCATCCCTCTCCTTTTCACAAAGGAACATCACCTACACAAAAACTTCTTTGGAATTTTTAAGTGTATTAGGAGTTATTTATTTATTTATTTTTACCTATGTTCTTTGTAGAGAGAGTGAAGCCTCTTCTCTCCGGAGACAGCATGTCTGCCAGAGCCTCGGTGAGACTGTCAATGGTCTTAACAATGGTAAATGGCCCCACGTTAACCTGCGACACAAAACACAAGAACAACAACAAAAGTCAGACAGAAACGAAAGAAAAAGGTAAAGTTCACAAACAATCACTTGGTCCCCGTCCTTGATTTCTTTTGAGAATTACCTCATAAATATACATATACCGCCCAACCAAAGTCATATTGCAAAGCTCCAGGTTCTATCTAATATTTCGCCCGGCTGCCTTCAACAAAACCCCTTTGTCCGTACTATTCTCGTGACAAGTTTATGCAACATCCCAACATTAAATTCTGTCTAGTGTTGTACACATTTTTGGCCAGGATCTTCTTATGTTACTGAAGGGAAAATCAACTGCTGTTTAAACTCTTTACACTGGACTCTGTGGTGTTCAAACCATGTGTGAAAATGATGTCACATGTTAACCTGAGCCGCGCTTTCACAGTGTGAGCCCGGTGAATCCTGGCAATGTTTTCTTGGAATATACAAGTGCCATCAGGGGAAAAAAAGGACATGGAAAAACCTGGTGAGGCCCTATATTCAGGTAGCTGAAGTCATTCTTTGGACACATAACTTTGTTGAACTTAGACCTGGTGACCTGAAGCTGTCACGGATCATAACGCTGGCCCCACAAACTTGGACCGTTTGACGCAGCAGACCACATGACCTCAGTCATTTCTCCACAGTCCGGCCTGCAGGCTCACTAGCAAACTGTAGACTTCTTAGCATCTCTGCTACATGGTATTTCTGAAAGCTACGCAGCTGTTTAATCTTAAATTGTGCAGTAGAAACTTGCACAAATCTTCAGATTCTTCATATCTGCTCCTTTCCAATCATGGAAATGTTATCACGTATGTAAATGTCAATTAATGAGCATGTGTCTATGTTAAGTGAGCCTTACATTCTGTTGTTTTTACATGTACTAATTTAGTAATTTGTTTTTTTTCTGAGCTCACATTATGATGGTTCACCAATGTCACTCCCGAATTTAATCATGTCTTGAGCAGGTCTTGAGAACGTGCTCACTGCATCGGTTTGGGATAAATAGCTGAATCACATTAATCACTCTAGGAATCTAGGAAGAGCTCACTTATGTGCTTAGTTAAATTCAAGTCAGGACTTTTTTGGGGGCTGGACTGTGTGAAAGAAAAACAATAAACAATTAAAGAAAAACAACAATGAAAACAATGATGTGTAACCAACAAATTAAATGTATTATTATTATTATTATTATTATTATAACCATACCTAAAACTACAATAGGTTGTAAAAATACATTATATGAAGCTGGTACGTAAATGTGGATTTCTAACTGTATTTTATTTTAATTGAATGAAGCTGCTTTGGGGACTTTTTGGGGGAGAACTGGTCAATTTAGACAGACAGAAGTGTCTCTACTCACCCCCTCCTCTGTCACACCTATCCACTGTGCGGCCAGGTGAGGCTCCAACATCAAACTCGCCACCTTGACGTAGTTGGTGGCAATGGACACCATGACTTCTGCTGTGTCGCCTCCTGTGGTGTGCGCACTAGCCAGTGCAGACAAATCCAGTTCAATCATCTGGGATAGATAGTGAACATCGGAGGAGGTCAGGTTTGGACCACCGGCCTCCATCATATGCAGAACTGCATGAGTCAGATGCTGCATCGAGGAAAGGTCTCCGCCCAAGGCGGTGTTTACATTGAACTCCTCAGTTTCCTGAAAATAAAGAAATTAAGAAATTCAGGTTTTCCTCTATTGTAATGATGTTTTTAAAAGTCAAAATTGCACATGAGATTGGCCCTTTTGTGTTGCTGCAACGTGGAGAGATTTTACTTCTGCACCATATCACAATGTACCGTTGAGTTATGGAACTGCCTGTGCAGGTGTAACCAAGACATGTTCCTGTTACTTGATTAAAATGGGCAACAATATTCCTGATACAAAAGGTACAGACAACTCAAGAGTCAAACTCACAGGTTGGTTCGGAGGATCAAATCTCAATCTGCTGAAGAACGGCGTGTTCGGTAAACTGAAAATATCCACCACTTCAACAGCCACTGACAGGGACAAACATAGTCAGCCTCATAAATTAAATAACTTACGACTGATGCTACCTACTACATGTTGACAATATGAACAATAGCGTGAAAAAAACAAGTATACAGCACAAATATTAACTGTAGACAAGATGTACTGATTTTGTATTTTTGCAATTCTATAGTGGTTGTCAGATACAGCAAAATCATGACATCGCATCTGAGTAAATACAAATGCAACAGACATGACTATTATTATTGGCACCTTTCCTAAATTTGCAGACAGCGCCTCTCGTTGAATCACACTTGGCAAAAGTCCAGTTCCCCGTAACTGGGTCAAAGATGCCACATTCTTCTTCCGCCTGAGGGCTGCCGAACAACTCCAAGGTGATGGTTTGATTCAGCAAAGGATTATCCGTCAGGAGGGAACTCAGATTTTGTAACACACTGATGTTACCTAGAGACAGGAAAAGTTACGGTTAACAGCCATACTGCAAAATTAAAGACTGACATTAGGACTACATGATACACACACTGTGATAGAATGAAAGAATTAAGGCACTTTTATAGTTTAAAGTCAGCCCTGATCTGTTGCCCTGTCATTACAGTAAGATGAACTGAAGCGCTGGAATAACAGGTAGAGATTATTGATAATGATGAACGGTTGAGTAAAATAATAATATATGCAACATTCAGTTGAATCTGTAAGAGTTGGCTGAGACTGGCAGACTGAATCCATTTCTTCCAATCAAGATGTGGTTAGAAGTCAGCAGTTATGTGAACCTGAAGAAAATAACCTAATGGATGAAAACTATAGTAAACTATGTGGAAAATCTGCCAGCACGCTACATTGGTTCAACTCTACAAACCTGAACAGGATTTGGAAGATGTGAGGTCATACTGTATGTTTCTCTCAGGTTGTTCCCTCATTCATGGTTTTGTTTGTTTTGTCTGTTGTCTCTGATCCTGCCATTGTGGGCCAGGTGTGTTGTCGTGTGGTGTATGAATGTAACTTTAATATTGTGTAATAAAAAATAAAAATAAAATAGCATTTTTTTAAATAAAAAGATTATTGATAATGGTGAATGGTTGACTACAAATTAACACTTGGCTGAGATTATATAAAGTCTATTCATGTCATGTGAAATATAGCAAGACTTACAGACTAAAAAGGCCCTGTGTTTGGTTTGGAAATCATTATTTTTATGAGTAGGTAAAATGTATTGTTATTATTGTAGTCTGTCCCTGCTGGATAGCTCAGCTGGTAAGGCACCGGGCTGGTGCATAGGGGACCTGGGTTCTGAGCGTCCAGTGGGTTGTGTCAGGAAGGGCATCCAATGTAAAAACTCCTGCCAAATCAAATATGCGAATTGGATTTGTTGTGGCGACCCCGGAAGGGAAAAAACTGAAAGAAATCATCATCATTATTGTATATAGTCTAACAGTAAACTTAAAAAAAGAGATTTTTCACTAGACTACAGGTAATAAGTAGAATAATAATATACACAATATTCAGTTGAGTCTGTAAGAGTTGTCGGAGGTTGGCAGATTGAATCCATTCATCCTAGGGCACAGTTTGGACGTGGCGCCTGAGGAGTGATAGCACATACAGTACAGCACCCAGACTTTTGTTGAGAGGTTTCCTTGAAAAAGAAATCCCTTTCACTGTAGCTGAAAAACCATCTTCTCTGAATCTTCAGCTCTGGGAGGGGGGAGTTAGGGTTTTGGGCGCTAACTGTTCACTGGGGACAATGATGTCAGAACAGGAGAAGTTTGTTTTGAAGGGTGGGATTCAGAATGACATCATTCTCCAGAAATCTACGACAACCATTTGGGAGTTTCAACATCTGCCAATTTAGCTTTAGTCACCATCGCTCCTATTACTCACAGACGACAAGACTACGAGCCCCCCTACCCCCCGGCTCTCCCTACCCCAAGTGTCATTACAATTCCACTGCAGCCCTTGGTACTCTGGAGGAGGAGAACTCTCTGTGTAGAAAAACTAATTCTCCTAATTCTTTCAGCGCTCGGTCTAATATGACAAATTAGAGGGCGGGGTGCAGATGAACGCAGAACAGATACGTGTCCAATATATCTGCACCTCATTCGTAATGTTTCTGTTAGACTGGTTGGAATGTCTAATGGGTGGAGCATCCCAAATGGAGCCAAGTAAGTTTCTTGGCACGTTCCTGAAAAGTTTGTATTCCAAAGAGCTTTTCAGATGGTCTCTATGTGATTGGGGTTTTCTTTTCGACATAGCAACTCCACCCAGCCCTGACAAAGAAGCTACACTGTAAACACCATTAAAGACCGATGCTACAGTCAAATGAACATCTATACTTGTTTGTTCTGCAGGACTGTATGCGCAGATTTTCTCACAACGTGTTGACGTGTTGATTCCGGTGAACATCGACTCCGTCTCCATGCTTTGTTCTATCTAACGTACCTTGACATGGGTTGTCTCTCCACAGTTTTACGACCGAGGACTCTATTTGTATGTCTGCTCCACTCCACTTGAACACCTGCCCAAATGAAACGAGTGAACACTCCTTTTCCATGGTGTAGATTTCGTTTCTATTCAGCACTCTTTCCCAAATGTGCAGTTCTGTGATGCTCCCGGAGAACGATTCGTCCTTCCTAAATGAGCCCCCAAAGGTGTCTTGCTCCTGGCCAATAATAAAATGACCGCCAGGGCCGATGCTGCCAGAGCTGTGTAAGCCGTCGCCATTGGAAACCATGTGACCATCTGCAAATAGCACCCAACGTCCACCGTTCTGGTCCCACGAAACACAAACGGAATGCCAGGAGTCGTCGTGGTAGAAGGCCGTACTGTAAGGCCCGTGAATGCCATGGACCAGCAAAGCCAGCTGCACGGGCTGGCCTTGGACTAGGTTTGCACGGAGCTGGAATTCATTAATATATGACTGGATGGAATAAGAGAAGATGGTGGAAATTCCAAAGCAGCTTGGATCGAAGCGGAGACGGGTGCAAATGGTCACTGAGCCCATGGAGGGGAACTGGTGCTGGAGACGAGCATGCTTCCTGTCTGAGCGCCCAGTGAACTCGAGAATCAGGGTTTCATAGGAACCTTTTATTCAGTCACACACACACACACACACACACACACACACACACACACATACACACAGAGAGAGAATAAAAAGGGCATTACTAATAATGCAAAATCCTGGCAAAGCTCCTGGAAACGATGTAACCAAATTATAAAATTCCACTGTGTCCTCCTATTCCTACTGTAAACACTTGGGAAACATTTATTCACTGTGGCTAAAGAGTTCATGCCAGAATTGTCAGTTCCATTTCAAGCAGAGAGCCATCTTGGATCAAATACATCAAATGACTACTTTTAAAAATGAAAGGGTGCTAATATAGTAATAAAATGTGTCAGCAATGGCACAGTCAACCTACTTTTTACATGTGTTATAACTTTCCTGGCAATCCACACGGGCTGAGAAATGTTCAAGGATTGTAAAAAGTTGTTTAACTCTTCATTCTCCTCGTAGTTGGAGACAGTTGCTAAAGAGCCAGAGCGCTGGTTGCACAGATCCAGTGCAACGTTCCACTGCAGGCGATCAGGCACGTATTCATAATAGATCTCGTCATGTGTATGATGGGTTCTGGTCTCCAGTGTAAAGGCTAATAAAATAGGGGGAAAAAAGGCAGATTGTTGAATTTCCCAAGAAAAAATGTTCAACATGGTACACCAATAAAATATATAAGGACTTGTATGCAATGAGACCCTCCAATATGTCAAATAATTACATTTGGCAATCCTTCATCTTCATCTTTGCCACATAATGCACACATTGTCTAACACAATTGGAAACCTAATAAAATTCAGCGGAGAAATCTGGGTTGAGAGGCTTGTGTTAGTAAAGTCATATAATTTTACCTCAATTCATTATCATCTGTATGTTATTAGGGCCCAGAAAAACAACATGCCTTCCACTAACTATAAACTTTCATTAATGAAGTACTAATGTACAAAAGGATCATTATTATACATATATGAGTCCTTGGGAAATGTGGGTTTACTTCAAGAAGGTGATGTTTATGAGAACAGGAACCAGAATTGTTGGATGAGATCCATGGCTGTCAGGTAGTACACTTTTTCCAATACTTCTGTTTGGCTCTCGTGAATCTCGTACTTTTCATCTTTTGTGTGTAGACCATGGCTGATTTTTCCTTTTGTCTTTTAACAATACCATAACTGGGCTCTGGTTTAAAGAAAATGGCAAAGCAATCATTTTGAGCAGGATTCACTACAGTTGCTTTTATCAGAATGAATACTTCATGAGCAGGAAACACAATAGTTCATCATATTCTACATATTTCCTGTTTAATTCAGAACTAAATTGGTCATAAAAAAAATCTGATTAAGAGAATTGCCATTGAAAATCAATACAGAGCATTACCTTTATGTTTTTCTGGGTAGTGGTCCTTAACTTAATAATACTTGCACTTACCACCAATATTTTACATGTCATTTTTGATGGAATGGCTAATTATGCTTCGCACGAGCACACACCATTAATATTAAGAAAATGCAGTTACTTACCCGATATATAACCGTGAAAGCAGACCTGGAAGACAAAATGCATGGCCGTCATACATTTAGTTTCATCCTTAATTCTTTTAAAAAACATTTAAACATTTGTCAACCTAAAATGACTTTAATTCCCTCCATGTAAATGTACTAATCACTGAATCCATGTCAGCTGATTTAACATAGATTTAAACGGAGAAGAAAGTTTAATGGTACATATAAAAAAAATGTCACCACCTAAACCATAACATTAAAACACAGAAAATAAATGTTTGGACAAGAAAGAAAGAAAGAAAGAAAGACAAAAACTGCATTGAACAAACCAGACACGAGGCGAGCAGACGGTGTTTATACTTGTCAAAGGCGGGAAAATATACATTAAATCGAACAAATCTGTACTTACAAGTAGGCCAATATTAGGTAAGATTAACCAGGGCATCCTGAGAAATAAACACGTTTTGTTTGGATTAGAAGCGAACCACACAACCGGCACATATTCACTGTCAATCGTTGTTTGTTTTGAGGTTTTTTTGCGCTGTTTTACCTGAATACTTTCTCCTACACAATTGTTTGCGCGTCTTGTCATTCCAGTCGCGTCGTGCCAGTGAACGCAGCATTCAGAGCGCTCTTTTCAGCTTTTTCTTGAAGTCCATTTCTATAAGTTGTGCGGAGTTTATTTTTGTTCTTTGACTGCTTTCTATCGATCGGTCACGAAGTACAAGAGCACCCTTTAAGCTCCTTCAGAGCGAACGAGGGTTGAAGATGCAGTGGAAGCTGCGGGGAGTGGGTGTAACCTGAACACAGCACAGGGCTGCTCAAAGTACGGTTCAAGGACTTTCAGGAGTCCTTGAAGGGGCTCCAGATGGTCCACAAAACATTGTTATTTATTCATTTTATTTTTCTATTTACGAGATCTGCAGCGGCGGGAAAACTCTATTCAATGACATGCTTGTAAAGACATAGTGAAGTGGGGACACGCTTGTAAGAAACATGGAATACAATGAGTTTGTATGAATTTATTGCAGGAAATAAAAACTATTGTTTTGACAAACGTGAAGCAGGTCTTACCTGTCGTCAACACAGGCTTGTGTATAAGAAATATTAAGGACACGTCTCTTCATAGTGCACATAGTTGCAGAAAGCACAAGAGTGAGCTTTTATGTTAAACAAAAAACGGTGATAATATTCCTGGTTCAAAAGAACATCCACGTCAAAGCAGAAGGGCTTTTTGTTATACCATACCCGCTGTGTATTTAGCTGCATCATTATTACTTAATAAATCATATATGGAATATTTATTCATTCCTGTTTACAACATTAAAAACAGCAGGCACAGAAGTATACACTCCTGTCAATTATAATAGATGCCTTTAAGCCCATTTTAGACAAGTCTATAAATGTAAAGAGTTTGAACATCTTACCAAGATTTAGAAAGTACCTCAAAAACAGAATACAAATGAAATGACGATAAAATGTAAATGTGGAGTTGACAGTTGTCTGTGTTTTCATAAATAAAATAACGTTCCCTGCCTTTGATATGAATGGAGTGTACCAAAAAACACCAGTGAACCACACACTATTATCAGCAGTTAGGGTTTTCTCCACACCATATGCTTACGTTTACAATAAGTCAAAGCAGATTACTAACAAACAGCAGATAATACGAGGACATACTACACCCAGTGTGTGTTGCCACTGGACATCACACCTGGGGGCAGAGTGCACACAATCTTGCTCACAATTCGATTTCTGACTGCAGTATGAGTGATGCGACTATCTTTCCATGAGCTGTCCTCGTCTGTGCTCCGGTCAGAGGCAGCAGAGGGCTGGGACTCCCCTGGTTCCTCTTGGTACCAGGAGGATGACAGAGACTGCAGGGCAGAGTGGAGCTCCTTGTGTAGCGCCAAGAAAGGCTTAGGGTCAGATGAGGCAGACGGCATCAGGGCTCCGTCTCTGGACAGGACAATAATCAGCTCGTCGACAGTACTGGCACTAGAAGAGATCGTGTCTCTGCAGCCACTGAGGTTGACGGTTCTGTCTATTCCTAGAAGATGAAAGACAATCACAGTGGGGAAAACTTGATCAACTTTGAATGGCTTAATTCATGCAGCCCATGACTGTATCAAACACTCTCAAAACATCTACGAGAGGTAAGAAAGAGAGGGGTTGTAGCAAGTAGGGCTGTGAAAATAAGATGACATTTTATAGTTTAGGGCAGAGAAATGTCATTAATTTTAAGCTTAGACTGGCAGAGACATAAGGCTATTATGAAACACTTAATAAACCCACATCTGTTAATACAACAGCTCATTATACACATGATGCAATGGCAGCTTTTCAAGAACTTCATAAACAGCAGTGTTTTGTTTTAAGTTTACAGCATGTTGAGCTGTTCTCCTCTTGAATAAAATATCACTGAAATTAAAAACATGCATCCAAAGTCAATTCTATGCCAATTTGTATATTTAAAGAATGCATTCCTATTTGTTTCTACTGCTAAGGCCAAGAGATGTATACGCATATAGTCAGTCAGGACACAGTTAAAAAAAAACAAAAACTGAATGCATCAGAAACTTCACCTCGCAAGGCTGTGGACAGGGAGGAATGCAACTGTCCAATGGCCTGGTTCAGCTGGAACAGCTTGGTCACTGTAATCCTCAGTCTCTGCAAATGGGAGGCTGAAGCCTCCTCCGTCTCCCCCTCCTCCAACTCCTCTGGGTCTGTCTCTCTCTCCTGTTAGAAAACATGAACACACCCAGTAAAGGAGAGGGCAAACAAACACAATAAAAAAGCTGCGTCACTAAAAAAAAAAAAAAAAAAAAGATTAGAACAATGTAAATCAATGCATTTAACTACAACTCTTTATTTTTGAGCTACAGTACATCTCAGTCAAATATGTAAATAGTAACCGTTTTATAGATTACTTGCACATTTCTGTCTCTTTAAAAAAAATATATGCTGCTTAACATTTTACACACATTTCACTACATTATAAATTGGGATTTTTCAGTTTTCAGTCAGAGCCGTCAGTGTTGTCAGACGTCAACGTTGTTCTAACCATCAATTTATTCATGCATGCAGACACACATAACAGTTGTAAATGATTTCATTACATTGAGTCATTCTACAGTCTAGAGTCAGAGTGTTGTATTTATTTTGTATTACTTGCAAATTTCTCAGTCGATGCAGACATGATATTTAAAATAATATTTTGGCTGATGTCACCTACCTCTTCCACAAGACATGGAAAAATGGGA
>JAPTHA010000019.1:11627978-11639296 GCA_029814585.1 Gymnapogon annona | reverse complement strand
GCTCTGTTTGCTAAAATTACAAATTTTCCAGATTCTTTACAAAGATTTCACTGTACAATGTAAGAAAATGTTGCAATTTTCTTTATTGTGTTTTTTAAGACCTTTGAAAGGCAGATTTAAGGACTAATTGTCATTTTTAGGGTTAATTAAACACTTCTTCGCACATTAAATATGCATGGTGTATGTGTATGTGTGTGGATGTGTGAGTATACACGCATGTATATGCAGTGTGTGCAGGTACGTATACGTGTATGCATGTACATGTCATCATCATCGTCATTTATCGTCCTTATGTTCCCACAACTTGTGGGGTCGGACATCCGATAGCCCTCCACCACTCAGCCCTGTCTGCTGTCATCACCACATTTAACCCCATGAACTCCATGTCCATATCCACCACCAGTCTCCATCTTCTTCTAGGCCTACCCGCTGGTCTTCTTCCGGGTGCTTGTACACCATCCACCATTCTCAGGAGAGTAGCCTCTTCCTCTCTACTCACATGACCAAACCATTGCCACCTTCACCATTTAATCTTTCTGTCTATCATCTCGAGTCCACATCTTTCCACCACCTCCTCATGAGATACCCAGTCCTCCCACCTCACCGAGGCCATATATCTAAGCATTTTCATATCAGAAGTCCTGATGATGTTCATCTCCCTGTCTGTTAGTGCTCAGGTCACTGCTCCGTGTAGCATCCCTGACCGCACACAAGCCTCGTATATTGCCGCCCTCCCTTTCAGTGGGATGCGCTGCATCACTAGCAGGCTGGCCATTCCCTCCATTTACCCCATGCAGCCGCTACTCTAGCTCATACCGCTCTCTCTATCCCTGCGTCTGAGTCCAGCATGTCACCCAAGTAGCAAAACTTCGATACCACCTTCAGTCTTCCCCCTCCCACTTCCAGCTCTTCTTCCTCCTGATCATCTGCTCCATTAACACTTGTGGGGCATCTGTATTCATTGACAGCCAATGTACATTTATAGATGTATATACGTTTTGGTTATGCGTGCCTGCTTATATGTTTATCAACACATGCCACAACACACCCACAAATGTACACTGTGTATGACATACACAGTATACATTTGTGGATGCGTGCATTTGTACATACATTGTATGTAGTACATGCATATTATGTATGTCGTATAACAATTCAACTGATGCATATCTGTCTGCTCTAATTTCTACTCTTAGTGTTTGGCTGCTGTGACGCACAAATTTCCCCATGATGGGATCAACAAAGTTCTATCTTATCTTATTAAGGCCTTAATTTTGGACAAACAGATTTAAGACTTTTTAAGGACCCGCAGACATGTATCCAATGTAGCAGATTTTGTGTCTTACCTCTGATGAGCTTGGCATTGGTGTCCTCGTTGACTTTAGCCACATTAATGATTGTACGGGCCTGCTGGGCGTAGCGCAGGGTGCTCAGGCTTTCCTCTACATTACTGCCTGCTGGACTCAACGTGGCAATCATGGCTGTCTTGGAGTTGCCACCAAGACTTTCTTTTAACAGCCTGCAGGGAAAGAGAAAAGAAACCATCAGAAGCGATACTTGACAGAGTCCGCCATTACGGTTTGAAAATTCTGCTGGTAATCTTACCATGTGAGGACCGACTCTCTGTAAGGAATGAAGACCTTCTTTCTGCTCAGAGCCTGTTCTGACAAGGCGGAGATGACCTTTCCCAACGTTAACAAGGATTTGTTTATGCTTGCTCCTTCCTACGGTAATTGAAGAGAAAGGTCACGGAAATCATTCAGTCTTTTCAATCCTCTGAAAAATTATGACTCTGTGTTATTAAAATATGGAGTATGGAAAATGTAACATATTTCAAATTCATCTTAAAAACTCGATGCATTGATCACACCTTCCGCCGTAAAATGCAACGGCATAAATAACCTCAGTAACATCCAGACTGAGACAGACCTTTTAATGGAGTAAAATTCATCATTTTCAATCCTGTGAAAAATGATGACTGTGTTATTAAAACTACAGCATATAGAAAATGTAACATATTTAAAATTCATCTTAAAAACTATGCATCGATTACATCTTCTTCCGAAAAATGCAACGACAAAAATAACCTCTGTAACATCCAGACCGAGACAGACTTTTTAATGAAGTAAAATTGATTTGTGTTTAAATTTGTGGCTACCCTCAGTCTGTCTCCACTGGTCTGGGCCGAGTTAGAGCGTTCGCTGCCGGCCAGGTCCACCAAGTTGATCCTGCTGGTGACGTTATGGTCATGTTCCTCTCCTTCCACAAGCTCAGTCTGTAGACAAGTACACAAACCACCCAACAACTAGTAAATCTCAAAAGAATGATCAAATCCTAATCTCGGGACAAACTTCTTTTATATTTAATTCCAGGTGTGTTTTGTTTGTTGACAGTAATAGGAGGAAAAGTCTTATCTCCTCCTTGATGCAGTGTATACTATTTCATTTTATTTCATTTATTTATTACATTTGTCTCCTGGGTTTTATGTGCTTTTTACGTATAGATTGTATGTGTTTTTTATAGATGACTATTATTGATTGTATCTGACCCTAGGAGTGACCACACAAACATTCCTATATGTTTCAACACAAATGGCAATAAAGTTATCTAGAAATCTTGAACCTTGAAATATACACAGTAAGAGGTCTTACCTTGGTCTGGGTCATAACCAGGGTGAACACAGAGTGAGATCTGGAGCTCTTATCATTCATTCCAGTGGCTGCGGTGGCTCTTTGCTTGTTGCCAAGCTCCAACCAACCCTTAAAGGACACAGTGGATTATATGAATTAGTGTATGCAGCATATCTGCAGGTTTAAGGAAGTCAAATTTAAGACTTTTTAAGAACTTTTTAGGGCCACATTTCACATTTCACCTGCGAGACAGCAAAAAGTCTGACCACATCGCAAATAGTTTTGTCCATGTATTTAATGGAACTGAAAGTGCTGAAATCTAACAAATATCAAGATCACAACTCTGTAGGCAGGATGTAGGTCATTTGTTCTGCAGCTCCGTTGTGCAGAGCAGTAATTGCACATTTGCCAGATTCTTTACAAAGATTTCACTGTACAACGCAAGAAAATATTACAATTTTCTTTATTGTGTTTGTGGCAGGACCTTTGAAAGGCAGATTTAAGGATTGTGATTTTTTAAGGATAATTAAGGCCTTAATTTTGGACAAACAAACGTAAGACTTTTTAAGAACCCACAGACCCCCAGTGCATGTTCCTCCATGTAATTATTATTCATGTATTTATCTGGAATACCACACTTACATCCAAACATAAAATGACTTTAATAATGCATATGGAACGTGGAGAGTGAGTAAGTTCAACCCACCTGAATGTCCTGGTAAGAGCTCACCACGTTACTGCAAAGAAATGACAACGTCAGTTCTTCTGCTCATCGTAGAAGGCTGGTATTGTGTCCTTTACTGACCTTCAATACACAATAGGAAAAACAGTTTGCTTACGCAGAGAGGTCGGCGACGTAGGGCCCATGTACTGGATGCTCCCTTGCTCTCAGCTGAAAACACAACACAACACAACAGTTTTTCACAATCTAGCTCTACTATGACTGTGAAAAGGGTCACAATGGGGTATATAAACCAGGGAGATCGCTGTGTTAAAGTAATTTAAAATCCTCTAACTTAATGTTACTGGTAAACATTACAATTGTGCCTACGCATCACTCTATTGTGAACTCATCTCAACAATTACAACCGGTACGTCTTGTAATGTATTTTTTAGTGAAAAAAAGTATTTAAGTGGCTTGTTTGTTTGCAACATGGCCTCATTATGTTTTCACGTGTAATGAGTTTTTCCCTTTTGCCTTTGCTTTATAATTAGTTGTGATGGATGAATATCTGTAAGCAAGCCATAGACAAACATCCACCTACTGTAAACAAAAACTAGCTAACCAAGTATTTCTTTTTTTTCTCTAAAATTAGGTCAAATCCCACAATAATCTCAGTAGGAGTTGGTTTGGCTCCACTTACTGGCATCCTCCTTTGGTTAGGATCATCTCGAGTAACTAACAGATCGTGAATCTTCTCGTTGTAAACTTCAAAATAGCTCATCTCCACGTGACATTTGACCTGAAACAACCAAATGGCTTTCTGTTAGTAATGAAATCATTTTCATACATACATTAATTGTGCTTTAATATTTATGATATTCTGATGAAGATGCAATCTAATGCCCCGCCCCCCAAGACAATAGATAAGAAAAGAACAAATAAGACAATGTATATATAAATAAGTTAGATGTATCAAATCAAATACTCGTAGTTTTTAACCACATTCACCTGATCATTTTCCATAGAAGCCAGTTTAGAAAAAAGCTCAGCGCAGAATCGTGGAATGACTCCTGCTTCTTCTCCAAACCCCATCATCCTACAAGAGCACATAGTGCATTTTAACAGCAATATAAAAGGATAATGATGACATAAAAGAGGGAGGCTATGATAGGGTTCACTTAAAGCAAGAAAGACTGACGTGTATGACTTGCCACTGCCTGTTTGGCCATATGCAAAAAGGCAGGTGTTGAATCCCTCAAAGGCCCTCAGAAGCAGTGGTCTGGCCAGTGTCTCATACACTGTCTGCTGGCTGGTGAAACTCGAGTCACTGTCATCCACTGAGAGGAAGGCAAAGTCATAGGTGAAAGTGTAGCTCTGTTTTGAGTCTGGATGATGAACGACAGTCTCTTGGCCGTTGATGAAAATGACCTGACATGCCTTCTCCGCCTTTTCCCTAAAACAAATGAGAAATATTACGCACGTCAACACTTTAAAATTGCTGAACCACATTGAATTAGATCATTGTCTCCACTGGACGACCATTTGCCCAGAATTTGTATCCAACACAATTAAATTAAGCACTAAACCACAAACCTGGCGCTGAAAGGACGCAGGCGGACTGCAACAGTCACTGCACTGTTTTCCATCTTCAGAGAATCCTGCTCTTTTCCAACCTCAGTGGGACGGTGCAGGGTCTGCTCAGAGGGAGCAGGAGCAGGAGCAGGGGTGGAGGTCTTAACAACAGCCTTGTCTGCTCTTTGGATTGAGGTGGATGCCCCTCTTACACGAGTGACAGGAGTGGCTTTATCCACACCTGTGAAGGCCTTGCTCACCCGAAGAGCTGGGACAGGTTTGGAGTTCTCTAATTGTTGGACTCGAGACCTGGACCTCTCCAGGCTTGCAGATTTCAACACGACTGGTTTAGAAGGTTCTTTTGCTGCCAGCTTTTCGAACACATCTCTTCTGGCTGCGATTTTCTCAAATGGGGTCTTTCTGGTCGGTGTTTTAAAAGTTTGGGCCTGATCCTCAAGTTGATTAACGGATGACGCCACCTTGCCTTGAAGCGACTTTCCCTGGGGCGGCTCTTCAACGGCGCTCTCTGCACCTTTGCTTTTAGATGCAGTTTCCTTCAGGCTCATCGAGCGGAATAAAAGCGGCGTCCTACCGTTGGGTTCCACGAGGACTTTCGGTGTTGACCGTGGTTCGGTGCCGGTGACCCCACGCTGCCTGTGCATGGTTTTGTCCGCGGAGGGAGTCTTACTCCTGCGCTGCAGTGTCAGTCTCTTCGGTGCAGCTGGTGTGCTGCTCTGATTGCTGTCAGCCACTGTGGTTTTGTCTTCTAACTTGTCAGCACCGGTCTTCCTCCTTGACCTCCTCTGCAGGGTAAGACGACCCCGGTAAGGAGTCTGTTGCCCGCTGCCACTTTTTGACGACGCAGAAATGACATATGTCCTGTTAACCTGCCTGCTTTGATCCGATGATCTGCTCTCTTCGTGCGTCGACTCTCCAGATGTCCTGTCACTTTTCCTGCCGGACGCAGTGTCCAATGCTTTCTGGTCCGCGAGTCGCTCTCTAATAGGCGTCTTAGAAGATGATGCTGACAGGAGATGGTCATAGTAAGTGGTGTGTTTTCTCGCTTGGACACTAAATAACGACATTTTTGCTAAAAAAACAAAAAAAACAAACAAACAAAACGCCTTAATAATAGCCGAAGGAATTAGCTTACAGTTAACGGTAACGGCACAAGTCACTTCAGGTCTAACCTAAGCATTACACAACATCAAAAACATTAATAAGATAGGCATAAATGCTGAGAGTCAGTGTCTGTTCAAGTTTGTGTCAAAAACTAACGGAAGTTTACAGAAAATAGGCGTTGCGTCCCGGTAAATACAGTCCCCTTTGTTTATGTTTTCCACGGATGTTCCATCGCTTCCGCCTTCGCCCGCTTCAATTTCAAATCGACTCCACCACTCAGCGCCGATTGGCTGAAGTCTCAGCAACAGTAACGTAATGACGTAATTGTTACGCGTCCCTCTGATTCAGACGCTAGATGGCGACATAACCCAGATTACAATGTGCATCGACACCACGGTCAGGTTCTATCCCATTAGAAATGTCCTTAAATAAAAACCTTCTGTTTACCTTACTGTTTTTTTGTCTTATTTCCATTTAATTGTGGTCTGTTAATTATTTCCACTACAATTCTAGGTTTTCCAGTATATTTTTTCTTTTTGTTTTTCCAGCTTTTACTTGAGCTTTGCTCGCTGCTGTTTGGTTAAATCCTAACACTATTGCCTTGTTGAGACACCAAAGGCCTAATTGAATAATGACATTGTAAATAAATTGTTTTGTAACATCTTTTGTATATGTACACTATACACAGCTTGGCCAAAGAAAATCCTTGTTCAGTGGATTTGGCTCCGATGCAGTTCATTTTTACTAGTCAAGTTAAGCAATCCTATGTCCAAACAATTACAGAAATAAAAGGTGTGACTTTGCATACATTTATTTAAATGATGCCAATATCCACACAGTCTCTGAAACAAATTTTTGAAAGAGAGGTACAAAACATGTGAATTCTTATTTTTTTGCATTCATAACAAAAATATTCACAATACATCACATTTGAATTTTCATACAAAAAATGTACAGGCTAGATATTTACTTAAGTACACAGCGCCAATTCACACAAAATAGGCACAGCACTATTTCTTGGAGCGCTCATGTTTCCGTATTATGTCAATGAGGTCGTTTTGCGTGACCAGAATGTCGGCCCCTGATTTGGCTTTCTGTCTTTCTCTCCTCTGCTGCTCATGAAGGTGTGGTGAGTTGAGCAGCTGAGGTGGCAAAATGGATCCTGTGGGTTTCACCCTGTTCACCACTCCCAAGAAGAGACGCTTATTGTTGTTGTTGAGAAAGGTGATGGCTGTTCCCCTGTGTCCCAGACGGCCCGCTCTACCCATCTGTAAGAAATGACAGGGAAAATAGAGAAGCGTACAATTTGCCTTTAGTGATATCCAGTATGCCGTATGAAGGATATGCAACAATATCGGTGCTAGGAATACACATAAACCGAAATCAAAATAAACAACAAAACGGTAAACATTTGCAGATACTAGCATGTCAGCTAATATTTATACGATTCTGAAATTTGATCTGAATCTGAATTCTGATTTAGAATTTGAATGTGAAAGTTATAAAGTTCTGATATTTTCCCTGAGTTGGACGAATAAAGGTATATCTGTTCTAATCTAATTCAGAAACTAAGACTATTTACAGTATATCCCTTAAAAATTCTTACCTGATGGACATACTCATCCATTGTGTTTGGCATGTCAAAGTTCACCACCAATCTGACATTGACTAAGTCCAGTCCTCTGCCCAATACCCCTGTGCTGATGACCACTTCAAAGTCCCCGTCCAGAAGACCCTGATGGACACAAAACAAATGTTACTATACTACATGTATTTGATTTTTCATAAGACAATATTAGTTACATTCATTCGCTAGAAGCAGACATTCCCAACCCACAATGGCAGGATCAGAGAAAACAGACAAAAAAAACCCCAAAAAACTATCACAGCTCAGTTCTGCAACTTGGTTCCTTGCCTCTTGGTTTGTATAACATCAAATTAAGATGACTTAAACTTACCTAATAAGTAACAAATAATAAGTAATTATATTTAATATCACAGTTGTGTTTAATATTCACGTAATGTTTTAAAAATAAAAAGTTGAGTTAATTCATTATTGGTACATTTTTATGCTGTCTGCCTTAAATAAACTAATACTGTACTGACAGTTCAGCTCTTTGTCACTAGGATCTTCTGTCTGCAAGTCTTACACAGTACAGCTATTTGTCTGCTAAATGTACGTGCTCTGGCTGCTACAGGACTCACCCTGAGGATGCGGTTGCGTTCCCACTGGGTTTTGTCAGAGTGGATCGCCACAGTATTGAGTCCTGTCACCTTGGAAACTGCATCACACAGCAGGTCGGCCCCCAGTTTACAGTCTACAAACACCACCACTGGAGGCTGGTACAGCTTACCATCCTGGCAAGACACAAAACAAATGTTTCTGGGTTTTTAGTTCTTTCATCTGATCCCATTCATCTAATGATGTAATAGAAACAGTTATTTGGAACATTTGAAAGTGGATTGAAAATAGTGGTCCAGTTCTTGTTGAGTTCCCAGCAGATGGCAGTAAAGATTACTTAGCCAGCATCAAACACATGGACTGAAGAGGTTAAAGAGGAACATATTGAAATTGAATTGAATATGCCTTTATTAGTCCCCAGAAGGGAAATTTCAAAACAGCATATTCATCTGTTTACCTGTAGTGTATATTTTCTTGAGTAAACAAATTCATTTAAAAAAGACTAGAATGGAATAAGGTTGGGTAAGGTCACACTGAGAGATGAGAGATTATATATTACATTATATATCCTGCCTTAAATGTATCGTTCCTAAAGCTAATTATCATGGGCTCTGTTATAAAGCTGCAAAATAATAAAATCCTACAATTACTGAAAAATCTGCAGAACTATCATGATCACAATGTTCAACGACGGTAGCTTTCTCAAATCACAGTTATGATCAAAAATCTCCTTTCGTGTCACAATATCCTTAAAGACAATTAAGTAGTTCTTAGTATCCCTACAGAGGTCAACAACAGTAATTCACTGAGTTAACCAGAGCAGACTGTTATTGTCCTGCACTGTATATATGGTGAGAGTCATTGCTGGGATTCCTGGAGTGGAGCCATGGCTTAGGGCCCACCCATTTCCTCCAGACGGGGGCCAGGGCTGCAGCAATGGCTGCCTAAATATGGTGTAGCAGAGAGACAACACTTTGAAGCTTAAGGAATTCCCACTTCTAATGCCAAGCTGGTAATAGTGGGTATCCAGACAATAGTGAAACATCCACTATAAACTAACAGTTAGCTTTCTACATGTAGTTCCCACCAAAGCCATGCTTTATTCTCCAGGGTACGAAAAAGTAAGAAAAGTGCTGATCATTCAAGGACTACTCTAGGAAGGGAAAGTTTGTGTTCTTAAAGTGATACTCCACCCAAAAAATACTAAGTGAGAACATGTGAAAGGATATCATTTCTTACTGTGCAGAGATCAATCTTGTTCAGAGTTCTCCTACAAATTTAACAGCTCTTCCTTGGCTCATGCCCTACTTTTACACGAATTAGGTATAACCAAATAGACACAGGCCAGTACAAGACACCCTTGCCGTAAGCAAAAATCACTTAAAACGTACGTTGAGAATTTCAAAGAGCTTCTTCTTTTTGGATGGCTCCTCTACCCACAGCAGGATTTGCCTGACATTAGCACAAGGCTGGTTCTTCTCTCCAACAGAGATATGGACCGGGTCATGGACCAGCCGAGCAGCCAAGTCCTCTGTCCCCTTTGGGATCGTGGCTGACACCAACAAAGTCTGATGCTCCTTAGGGACTTTTTCCAAAACCTCCAATACCTGCTGCTGGAAACCCATCTTCAACATTGTGTCCACCTAGAGAATGGACCACAGATATGAAAAGTTTGAAAGACTTAGACCATTTTAAAATCCCCTACTAACCAAACAGCACACAGATTATTAATCACAAAACACTGGATACTCATTCACACGCTCAATTATAAAAACAGTTTACAACTCTGACTAGTATTGTTTGGCTAAATATAAGGACATTCTCCTAGTACAGCACAGTTTATGTTAGACAGGTACAAAATTCCAGCTTCCAATGAAGGTTGATGTAAATTTCCAGGTGATTCTCCTACCTCATCAACAACAACCACCTCGACTCTGTCCAGCATCACTGCCTTCTGTTTCATGATCTCAAGTAGCCGCCCTGGTGTAGCTATAACAATCTGAAACAGGACAAAGAAGCATCATTAAGATGTGGGAATTTGAACAGTCAGTTTTTAATTAAGAGTTGTTTCCATTAAAGGAAAAAAAGTATTAAAATAATGGCTATACTTTTATGCTCCTTTTAAGACGATGAAGCTGTGGAGGGAGTGGCATGCCTCCGACCAGTAGGGCAGTTCTCATGTTGGGGAGGCCCATCACCAGTTCCTTTGCCTGTCTCTCGATCTGAATCGCTAGCTCCCTGGTGGGGGTCATGATGAGAGCGACAGGGCTGCTCACAGTACGAGTCTGTTCCTAAAATGGAAGTGACATAGATTGACATAGAGACAAAATACAGTAAATACTGTATTGTCATGTGTAGTATATTTCTTCACATGAACTAGACTTAGACTTCTTCCTTTATTGTCATTACACAGACACACACAATGAATCTGGTAACGAAATGTCATAGATTGGCAACTGATAACCCAAAATAAATATGGAAAATAGAAAAGTGCACAATTGCTGAAGTGAATCCAAAGCTATAAGTGGCTGTAGTGCAAGGTGACAAATAAAATTCACACAGTCAATCAGCATAGCTAAAAACTGTTTCTACAACAAACTAATATTTCACTGGTATTACACACTAGGTACGATTGGTAGGAACAATGTTCACCCACCATTTTAATGATTCTATTTTTTTTAAACGTCTCAATGTAAATTTTGCCATCACTGTCTCTCCCTGCAATCACCAGTGCAAAATTGTGAGCTGTTCTGTTTGAAGATAATCTTCATAAAAACAAAATATAGATTTTCAATTGCATTTCAGCAATATTTTCTGTTAGTTTAGATTTTTAATTTCACAGTATATATAGATCTTCACGATGAACTAAAAATGACAGAAAATATCAGTCAGCCAAACACTAATCATTCCAAGGTGTAGTGACGTGTCTCCCTTCTCCACCTGTCATAGAACAGATGTACAGTACAACCTAAGACGGACTGAAATACAAGATGGATGGAAATAAGTCGGTTTCATTACTAGTATTTTCACCGTTTATAGTACTGTCTACACTGATATATAGTATTTTCACCGTTTATAGTACTGTCTACACTAATATATAGTATTTTCACTGTTTATAGTACTGTTTACACTGATGTGCAGTATTTTC